>JAMQGT020014672.1:0-15346 GCA_024447675.2 Pterophyllum scalare | reverse complement strand
GATGTTTTGTGCATATTTACTTCGTTCAGTTACGTATTGCTGCCTGACTGAGGAGCAAACACAGCAGGGATGCCAAACAAGCTTTTTGCTCTATGTTAGTTCAGTTTATTAGGTGCTGTTCAGCAGCGATGTCGGCCTTTGGTAATCGAAAGCAAAGCAAGTTGTTTATTATGGCATGTTGCCATCCATCCATCCCAATGTCATAGCAAAACATGAAATGGGCGCAAAAAAGCAAATTGATTGTGTTCATGGACGTGAATTGCCATGCTTTTCCGGGACGTTTAGGCACGACTTAAAGCTTCTGTTTCAATAGGAAGTGTATTTCATTTCTGCAGCACGTATGCATGTGCAGACTGATTCAACAGGAACACATCTCCTTGGAAACCAAGGAAACAAAGCCTCATAACAATGGGAAACCATTGTATTGTAACCTAAATCCATGGCCTCTTGATAAACCGTACCCAGTAGGCACTGTAACTAAGTTTTGTTTATACTCTGAACTTAATGGAGTTTTATATATATTTTATATTCACTGCACAAAAACTGAAATATTTTAAGCTTTTTTTGCTTTAATTTGAATGATTATGCCTTATAGCTAATGAAAATACTGAAAATCCAGTATCTCAGATTATGAGAATGTTTGATTTCAAGATGTGAGTAAATTACATGTTCAAACAGAATATAAATCTAGTTAATTAAACACAACCACAATCCTTTGGAAAGAGTACCAACGTGCAAGCAAAGAAAAAAGTGGCGCTCACTGCTGCGATTTGAGCAGTGCTGTCAGTGACTCTGCTGAGCACAAGGCCTGAAGGAGGAACTTCTGAGGGGTTTGTGTCTTTCTAAAGGTTTGAAACATTGTTCTGTTGAAAATATGAACTTAATATGCGTGTGATATATGTAGAATCTAGTCCACTGGAAACAATTGTTGAATGACAAATTCTTTAAATGAGTGTGTTTATTATACGGCAGTGTGTCAGGTCAGTCTGTGAGGACCTGTGCTTAGCGGGCTCCTTTCTTTTGTTCCACGCGTATAGACAGTAAAGTTGTCTCTACGTTATGTCAGCCAGGCTAAATCCTTTGGGTGGTAGACTAGTTGAAGAAGATGGTGTGAATTTGTAGCATAAACTTAAATTTGTCTATTCTCCCGGCCTCTGACTGCAGTTGTTGTTCATGGTGCTGATCAAGCTTGGAATGTGGCTATTGATGTTATTGATTATTGCAACATGATATTATTTTAGCACTTACACTTTGTTTGTGTGTGTGTGTGTGTGTGCGTTTGTGTGTGAGAGAGCGACAGAGAGAATGTGAGATGCTGTGTTTGCTGTGGTACAATGTGGTGGTTTTGGCCAAGCCAAATATCTGCCCTGGGGCCTAGTACAGATTTGTTATACATGTGGTGTGCCATTTTCTTGCTGAATAAGATTTTGCCACAGAAAAAGAAGGCAGTAGCAGACAGCAACACACATTGCTCCTAAACCTCCTGTCATTAATGGGGACTTTACAGGGGTGCAAATTACACGTGCAGTATTGTATTCCAATAAAATCATGGATTCTGGCTATGAAATATGTATTGTTAACTAGATTAATTGTTCATGTCCTCTTTAGCTCTGATGATTTCAAATTTAACATTTTTAATTGGTCAGCTGCCAGAACAGTTTTCCACTTCACCTCAGCGCACTTTTGGAGCTTGGTCCCAGAGACAGCAGCATTGTTTCCAGATCTTGGTTATAGTTGTTTTTTCTTTGCATGGAGGACTTTAAACTTTCATTTGTATAAATCTGACAATTCACTGACCTGGTTTTCAGAAGGGTTTCTGAACCCATGCAGTGATTCCACTGCAGAATTATGTCGAAACCTCTCGCCATTTTTTCGTATAAAACAGTGAATCTCTCTGGGATTCACTGTTTTATAATGATCTTACTAAGTAAACTTATGAGATGTTGCACCAAGTACTTTTTTTTTTCAAAAATTACAACTTTTCCTGTCTTTTGTTGCCCCAACTATTATGAAATGTGTTGCAAAAATGAACAAAATGAACATATATTTTTTTCAACAATCTCATTTTCAGTCACAACATATGTATGTGATAACTGCATTTTGTTTTTTGGAAACACTTCGCCCAGACTCAACATCCACCCATCCACCCACCCATCCCTCCATCCATCCAGCCACCCATCCCTCCATCCATCATCCATCCTCCATCCATCCATCCATCCATCCGTCCATCCATTTTCTTCCACTTGCCCAATCCAGGAATCCTCTTGCTTTTTTTTTTTTTTTTTTTTAAAAGACCCAGGAATGGATTTGGGGGTAACTGAGCTGCAAAACAAGCAGGGTTTGTTCTCATATGTCAGTATTTCCTGTGTCTTTGTGAAGTGTAGTGATTCCATGTAATCCATAAAGGTCTAGACCCTGAGCCCTCTGGTATTTTAATTCCACTGAGGATTTCTGACAGGCAGCAGGGGAGGGCTGGATCCACCTTCTGGCCATCGTAGACCTTTGTATTGTTTATAAGTAGCCTTAGAAAGTGAGATAGAAGGGACCCTTTGGAAAATTACTCTTAAATTTAATCTTAAAACAGAAGTCTGATTATAGTAACTGGTTATCCAACACCAATCAGATGGATTTGGATAATCAGGACTGTTATTTTCCTTCATCTGTTTTTCCCTTGTTCCTTTATATCAGTTTAACAATCTTCAACTTGAAATCTCTAAATATTACACTTTTCTTTCCACAGCTAAAGTCCCTTTGAACCTTTTGATCTCTGAAATGTGAGAGACAAAACAAAATCTAATTCACTTGCAACAGAAGACATCAACTAATGCCGATCTGCAGATTAGAATGTAGATTTATTCGCCCTTTTCTGACCCCAAACAACAGGCCTCAGGACAAGTTTGAAGTATCCACAAGTAGTGAGTTATGAGAATGTGGGGAGTGGGGTGATGGTTAGAGCCAGGAGGGGAATGGTATCTGGTTATCCATCTCCTCTTAGTTCTTTGATTCGACACATTTTGCTTGTGTGGCTATCAGCAGCAGAATAAAAGTTGTCAGGACTGGGTTCATTGCAGAGCAGCAACTGTTTTCAGAGCAGAAAACAACTTGCTGTTTGTCACATGCAGAAGATCATGTAACCAACAGCAAGCATCGGTGATGAGATCAAAGAAGCTTCTTTCTCTGCCATAACACCTTTCAGATGAAGCCTCTGTGTCTTGGTTTTCTTCCTTTGGTACCTGGGCGTTGTGCCATGTGGAGTGAATCAAGATGTCTTTCCTCTGCAGACATATTGCAGATATTAATCGGTAATGGCACAGCGGGTTTGGAGTTCCTGCTTAGATTTAGCATGGAATCAAATAAGTCAAGTTTTCCAGATCACTCCTTTGAAACCCTACTTGTCAGCACATAGGGGCCCTGTCCATCATCTGAGCAGTGAAGTCCAGCTTGTATCAAGGATCTAGCCAAAAAGAAGTTCACAGTGCTTGCCCCTAAACGATGATGGAATTTTGGGTTCATCTTTTAGTAGCTCTAAGCAGTACAGCCAGAAAGTTTTTAACAAAGGTGACCAGGCACAAAAGAAAGGCCTAATTGGTGAAACTGTGCTACAATAAATTAAGACAGTTCTGAAGGCAAAAGCCTGTATGACCAAGGTGAATCTAATAAAATAAAATATCACAATAAATCTATTAAAATGTAATGCTCCAAGTATATTTTTCTGGTTTACAGAACTATTGTATTATTTGATGGTATTAGTCCTACAGACATACAACACCTGTTCTTGTTCAGTTTGTTTCTATTTAAGTATAAATCAATTATTTCACATTTACATATTTACATTGCCTGTTAACATCCACTAGCAACCTTTCTTAGGTTAGAGTTAGACTAGACTAGATTACATTGTCCTCTGTGGGATATAAGGCTGCATGGATTAGGGGTAGGGTTAGGATAACATCCACTCATGTTATGAAATTTTCATACTCAAATGGATAAGTTTATGACAGAAGAACTGCAAACCCAAACTGCATGAATCACACTTAATTTGAAAAGTATCAACTTCTATTTATTTTTTTATTGTTTTAACACATCTGCTTGTTTACCTAAACTCTAACAACTCTAAATGGGGCTACCCTTGAGGAGGTTAAGGGTCATTTGGGGCTTACTTTCAACATATCACTAACAGTAGTCTTCTGCAAACAATAGTTCATGTTTTTGATGGAACAGCAGTAGCTGGTTAGTTACAGTTCACATGGGAGTTGATATGTGAAAAGGTGAACATATTTGGTTGGACTAAAATTAATTTCCTGAGGCTTTTTGACACTGTCCTGTTACCTACAATAACAGAGTTAGGTTTCATTGCTTTCCTCTGTCATGTATCTTTTTTTTAATACTGCTAATGTGTATGGTGTATGGTAAGACTGACCTGTGAGGTACGCATGCTGTCAGAAGTGTAGTGGCACCCAGTGACTTTAAATCTGTAGTTGCATTTGATGTGAACTGACGCCAGTGCCTTTGGCATGGATGGCTATCCGTTTCACTGTGAATCTGAAAACATTTAGTGGGAGTGAAAAATGTGCCAAAGTTTTCCCTGTACTGTGTAAGAATAGTGAAGGGTTGTAAAGGGTTTATCTACAGAGCTGTGAAAAACCACTTGCCTCCTAAACCTAATAACTGGTTGTGCAACCCTTGACAGCAAGAGCTGCTATCAAGCATTTGCGATAACTGGCACTGAGTCTTTCACATCACTGTGAAGGAATTTTGGCCCACTCTTCTTTGCAGAATGGTTTTAATTCAGCCACGTTGGAGGGTTATTGAGCATGAACAACCTCAATAAAAAAATGTCAAAACATCTCAATCAGATTTAAGTCCAAACTTTGACTAGACACCCGAAAATTTTCAGTTTGTCTTTTTTGAGCCATTCAGAGGCGTACTTGCTGGTGTGCTTCGGATCATTGTCCTGCTGCACAACCCAAGTGGGTTTGAGCTTCAGGGCATGAACTGATGCTCAGACATTCTCCTTCAGGATTTTCTGGAAGAGAGCAGAATTCATGTTTCCATCAATTACGGCACGTTGTCCAGGCCATGAAACAGCAAAGCAGCCCAAGACCATCACACTACCTCCACCATGTTTGACTGTTGGTGTGATGTTTATTTTGAAGTACTGTGTTAGTTTTACACCAGATGCAACAGGACTCAAACCTTCCAAAATGGTCAACATTTATCTCATCAGTCCACAGAATACTTTTCTCAAACTGGATCATCAAGATGTTTTTTGGCAAATGTGAGATTGACTTTTTGTGTGCTTTTTTGCCTTGGAACTCTCCCATGGATGCCATTTTTGCTCAGTTGAATCATGAACTCTGACATTAACTGAGGCAAGTGAGTCCTGCAGTTCTTTAAATTATGTTCTGGGTTCTTTTGTGACCTCCTGGGTGGTCATCGATGCACTCTTGGAGTAATTTTGGAAGGCTGGCCACTCCTGAGAAGGTTCGCTACTGTTCCAAGTTTTCTCTGTTTGTGGGTAATGGCTCTCACTGTTGTTTGCTGGAGTCCCAAAGCCTTAAAAATGGTTTTGTAACCCTTTCCAGACTGATAGATGTCAGTGACTGTTTCTTTTCTGTTCTTGAGTTTCTTTAGATCATGGCATGATGTGTTGCTTTTTGAGATCTTTTAACCTACTTTACTTTGTCATACAGGGTCTATTTAAGTTATTTTAAGTGATTAAGATTCAACAGGACTTCCAGTAATCAGGCCTGGGTGTGGCTTCTGAAAGTGAGCTCAGCATTAAAAACTGTGGTTAATCAGTTAATTCATGACTTAACAAAGGGTGCAATTATTTTATCACATAGAGCCAGGTAGGTTTAGATTTTTCTTAGAGCGAGTTGTCTAACAATCAGAAGGTCAGTGGATTCCCTGGCTACTCCAGTCTGCATGTCAAACTGTCCTTGGGCAAGATACTGAACTCCAAGTTCAATTAAAATCTTACTGGACTAGCTAATTTTTTTTTTTTTTGGTCCCAAATTGCCAGGACCTGGGGAACAATTTAAACAAGCATGCAAGCAAAACAACATTCTGATTGCGTTGTGAGACATTCTGAGAGTTGGGGTCATCAGTGATGTAGACGTCCGAGGGTTAATGACAGAAATCCCATGGAACAGCAATTTTGCTAACTGCATGAGATCTTTTCATGTGTGGATACTTTCAGACTGATTTCAGTACACTCCATAAGCATGCATACAAGCTTGTTTATGTATGGGGCTGACTCTGGGGATACTCAGTCCCCTGAAACTCAGACACTTGTTTCTACCAAATCTTTAACAACTGAGGTACAAAGTTCCAGTTACCCACAGAACCAGACAGGGGGACCATTGTTCAGATGATAGAGCAAATAATCCACTAATTGCAGGGTTTGCATGCTCTTTCCATGTGCTGAAGGCTCCTCGGACAAGACACTATACCCCAAGCTGTTCCCACTGGCAGTCAAGGATCAGCTAATGCTGCCCCACCGCCATTGGTGTGTAAATGTGTGTGTGTGTGTGAATGGGAAAATGAGAAACACATTGTAAAGCACTTTATACAGATGTTAGCGATAAAAAAGTCATTAAATGTAGGGCAAAGGAAAATGTTCAAAGGTCACAGGTGAAAATGACTTTACTTTAGCAGAAACTACCACAAAAGCTGTTTGGGTATTCAAATTCTAGAACAAGTAGTGGACATTATTACCCTGTACCCTCGATGGATTACCAGTATAGTACCATAGGTACTTTATTCTCTGAGAGTGAAGCATTAGCCATGCTGTGATAAATCATAGTTGGGAGACAGATTATAGACTGGTACTTATGTAGTGCATTTCTACTCAAGATGAGCACTCCAAGCACTTTCTGCTACAAATATCATTCATACAGTCACACACACACACACACACACATTCGTACGGCACTTTTAGCTATGCCTTAACGCTTTGTCTAACATTCACACACACACTTTCAGATTGATGGATGCATCAGGGGTTTGGTAGCTCGCACGAGGATACCTTGACATATGAACTGGAGGAGCATGGGCTTGATTCAGTGACCTTCTCTATCACCTGTACACCAGAGAAAGGATCACCCACATGCTGTGTCTGTTTGTAATAGTAGAGGGGATTAGGTTCATGTCCAGCACCTCCAGCAGCACCACAGCTTATACTGTGTAAGAGACTCGTTTCTGAAGTTCAAAGGAAACACCCTGTTTGCTAAGTAATCTGTTTTTCATTTGACTAGCTCACTCTTCATAGCAATTTACAGCCATGAAGGCGACTACAATAAGGCTGGACAGCAAGGTCAATGCCTGTCAATGATGAGCTCAACAGGACAGGAAAGCACGTATAACATGACTCTAACTTGTCTGGTTTTTGCCATTGTTTGTTGTTGTACTGCTAGACAAACTTCATTATGAAGATCTGGGTTTGACATATCTGGAGAAATAAGATATGGGATTTGTTGAATAGTTCGGCCATCCACCAGATGTGTGAGATCTGTGGCATAATCCAAAATACTTGTAGGACATTATATTTGAAAGGGAACTTCTAGTTTGGGAAATGCTTGTTTATCATGTGGCTAAAATGCATTCTAACCATAACTCTGTCCCTAAGTGGGTCACTGGAAGCCTTAGGGGTGTAGTGAAGTTAAAATACCAATGGAAAACTTTGATGTTAGTGAACTTATTTGGAAGAGGAAAATAAAGTGAACAATTAATTGATAGATGAGTAAAAAATTAAATTAAAAAACATCAGGGCGTTGGGCTGCCATGTGCTGCCAACACACCTTCAGTGGTCAGTGAGTTTGATTCGCTGCAACTCTACTGACTGGATAGAGCACCATCGTCTTAAAAGATATTGCCTTATTTGGTATTTTGATGATGGCAGTTGAAAGCACTGTATAACAAGTGGGTCCAAATATACAAAGTTGAACTTGCTTTTATCCTCATTCAGCAAGCCTTCATGTCATCTGGAAGGAGGCATTGTGATTTAATCAGGACAGCTTTGGATTTGCAATAAGGTTATTTTCCTAGGAAAACATTTCCCTTTCCCTTCACTCCACCTGAGCTCACTGTCTCGGTGTTGTTCCCGTACCGAACAATCGCTAGTGGAGGTTTATAAATAAATAGCAGGGCTCTAGCCAGAAAATTTTTACAGGTTGGCGTGATTGTACGATTGGGGGTGGGGTGGGGTAAGGGAGCAGGGTCGACTGGGGGTGGGGGGCTAGGAATGAATGTACCGAACAACCGCTTGCTAATGCTAATGATCGACATGCTAGATGACTGTTACGATAGCGATCTGTTCTGGTAGCCAACTGCTGAAATTCTCAGCCCGGCGCGACAGCCCCTCAGCAAGGCGCAGCACCAGGTGATCAACCGCTGGCCATTAGTAAATGCAGAGTTTTGAGGAATTTTTTAATTCTCACTCCAGGCGATGAGAAATGTTCATTTTGTCCTCACATACTGTACTAACTGACTTTGAGAATGTTTTTTAAGGTGAAAGTTTAAAACTATAACTTCTGGCTTGAGGAGTTATTGGCCATTTTTCTAAAAAAAAAAAAAAAAAAAAGATAAATAAATAAATTAATCACCTGGGCTTTCATTACAAATGTGTACAAAATGATCATAAAAGATAACACTAATATGGACTTTGGGTTCAAATAATTAAAAAAATGCTTTAATAATTATAGTATTTACTTTTTCCTGGCATCTGTTACAGTGTAAAGAGGAATGTTGGTTAAAATATTCAAAACACTGAGTATAATGCAGTCCAGTACTGTACAGCTCTCTAAAACCACAACAGAGTTTAAGCTGCCTGTCTTTGATGGAATGGAATTTTCTCAAATGCTATTCTCAGTGTTATCACCTGACCTAAACCTACCTGGCATGGTTTTCCCTTACTAAAAACAAAACGAAGCACAGAAAGACGCAGAAAGAAAGCAGCAGCTGAAGGCAGCTGCGGTTCAGGCCTGGCAAAACATCACGAAAACAGAAACTAAGCATTCGGCCAGTGTCCATTGGTTCCAGACTTCAGCCAAGCCTTGCATCCAGATTTCTGTTTCTATTTACATTAATTTCTTTTAAGCCTATAAAAATGGCAAGACTGTGCAAAAATGTGTGTAATTGATGAACAATTAATATAACATTTTTGTAGAAGTGCTTGCATATTTTTTTTTTCCATTTCAAATCCAGGAAGACTTGTCAAAATGCTTAATTTATTCTCTATTATTTGTGTTATGTAAGCCACCATCAGTGATGATCCTGACCCTGTGTTATCAGAATATGTAATTGTCTTCCAGAGTTTTGGCAGTCAGGGGACAACGACTGTAATCAGACACACATCAAAAACTATTTACAGCTTTCCTAAAAAGTGATATTTTCCTTTTCTCCAAAAACAGAAAGTTTGAGTTTGGGGCTAGGGTTGGAGCTAAGGTTGGGGTCATCATCATCACTGATGATGACTTAGTCTTCAGAGAGTTTTTAGAGAAAATAAATAGCTAATGTGGGGTTGGGTTTTGTTTTAAACACATGCTAAAAAGCGTTTCCAGAAATTAGAAGATGTTACAATTCAAATGAAGTCTAATGCATTTTCACATTACTGGTTTTTTTACGGGTCTTTTCTATTTGGCCTGAGCCAATCAGATGAAAATTCTGTTAAAGGGGTTGGATGTTAACTGTAGCCTAAACCTAGATGGGTCACATGGTTGATGTTAGGAAGTTAGTAATAATGGTATTTTTAGGCACCAGTGTTTGGTGGTGTTGTACTGGACTGAATTATTCTGAAAGGTGTTTTATATATTCTGCCACCAAATCAGAACCACCAGAGAGTATTTTGCAGTGCAGTACCTACACCCTCCAAAAACCACAACAGAGTGTAAGCTGCACCACTTTGATGCAGAGTCAAAAATTAAATATCCTAAGGCCAGGATTATACTTGCTTGTGGACACGCATACAGGCAGCTGTTCTTATGTTCTTTCCTTGATGATGCATGTGTAGTTGGTGCTTTGTAGTGTCTCGGTAGTCACAACAGAGGGCAGGTGACGACAAAATTTATATCACCTAGTGGACCCAAGTGCACCACAGAGCAGATGTGGAAACTGTAACACTGATGTGTGTGTCTCCCAGCTGTAAAGCTCATGCTTCTGTGGTCACTAAGTGCATTGTGTGTCTGTTTGTCTTCTTTTAGGCACACAGTACCATTTGGTATGTCCAGTTACCAGGGTTCCCTGCGTTTGAGGCGCTCCACTAGGACAGAGCGGGTGAGGATAGGGGTGGAGACCCAGCGCTGTGTGTGCGCGCTATACAGTGACTTGGACTGCAGCACCTTCTGCAAGAACAGGTAGATGTGTTTGTATGTCAATAATATCCTACTGTTTTAAAATATTCTCAAATGAAAATCAAGGAAATCAGGTCTTAAACTGTCTTATATTTTCCCATAATTTTGATGCAGTATAAATAACCTACCTAATAGCATGATTGTTATCGTCTTTTGTGATTCCATTAGTAACTCCACTATAGCATCTTGTTGGTTCTAGCATGTAGCTGCTGTTAGTTTGTTCCTTGCTTCAGAAATGAAACACTGTGATAAGGACAGGGAGACAGCATGAAGAGAAAGTGACACGTTATACTCTGGAGAGAGCACTCGATCATCAACAATGAATATTTTCATCCATCCCTTTTCTTTCTTGAGGGCAACTGTCATATTTAAACATTAAATATAGATATTATGATAATAATGAATGTGTCAGTATCATACATAGTTGTGTAATTATTGTTTTTATTTGCCCGTTTGTCTAGTTACAAACCTCCATGCACTTGTAAATTTGACTGATATCACTTTTCTTTTAATGTTTTTATCTATAGATATCATGGCGATAATGTCACAAATAAAGAACATGTAATGGTGATAATGTACAGTAGGCCTCAACCAAATGAAATAATAGCATTAATATGACAAAATATAAAATGACTGTTAACACTAAATAATGTTTAGCCCCTAAAATCTAATAAAGTTGCTTTAGTAGGCTAATAAAAACATGAGCGAAGTTCATTTAAGGATGTAAGTGATTTCTCGTTTTAGACCGACCTCCTGCCAGGATATCAATATACTGGCAGAAACCTTGGACAGGAAATCCTTATAACCACAAATCAAAGTGAAGTACTCAAATGTTTTATCTGTCCAAAAATATCTGAAGAAATTCACTTTTCCATAATGGCCAAGAAGAGATGGGAAATAACAGAGAGCAGTGGCAGTGTACTGTAACTGAAGTGCTGTACCAGTGTAAAGAAGATCCTCTTCCATTCTTTTTTAGTGGCAAAGGATTTAAACGTCTTCATCTCTTGGTTTATAACTAAATATACTTCTAATATTGTAACATTGTGTTATTGTTTTTTTCCATAGTCAGAGGAGGCCACACACAGCGGCACCTAAAACAGACAAGAGGAGAACAAGTCGGCGCAGTGGCCCTGCTATGAAATGAACACATTTATATGTGGCGTGCCTGTAAACTGAAAAGTGGTTACACATATTCAGAGACACAGCATGTATATCTGCATTTCCGTAGATGGACATGTTTGTAGTGTCTTGTCCTCACACTGAAGGATGTGTAACGGAACAGCTGCCTGCACAAACCTGAAAGCGAGTAATTCCAGGTTGGATGCTATTGGAATTCACCCCCTCCTTCTCCCTTTCCATCCTCTGCTCGCGCTCCAGAACTTGCTGCCTGTGTCTGTTTGGCAGGTGTGGATGATGGTTCCCATTATTCTGTCAAAACTGAAGATAGTTTGCACAGCTGATTTGTGTGGACTGCAAGACTTTTGGTTGCCCACACATGATGTGGACGCCCCTGCTCCAGGGAGACGGTTAAAATCCCTGTCCGCATTGGCACAATATCAAAGGTGGGAAGTCTGCATTACTCTTTAGAAATTCACAGTTTTTCAGTCACTGAAACTTCCAGGATATCATTTTGGTTATTACCTTAGGAGTGTTCTTAATTGTAAAAGCATGCTTGAGATTTTTGGACATAATAGAACTGAAAACAAAAGTCATCAACTTATTTTACAGTCGGTCTTATAAGCTGAACCCGTGCCACAGTCTCGAGTATGTGAAATGTGTTCCAATATATAAGGCTATAAGTTATTTTTCATACAAACAGAATACAATATGTACAAGTGTATGATAAGATGTTGTATATAGATTTATATATGTGATCATGCTAGCCAACAAGTCTCTGTATTAAAGAATCTGGTCTAGTATTTAAAAAACTTTTTACCATAAAATAAATCTGATACGCCTCATTTTTCTTCTGTTTCTCTTGACCTCTTAACATCCATCAAATTGCCAGCAACTTGATTAGATATATTGGTAGGGTTAGGGTTAGGTTCATATGTCCTCCTTTGTATTCACCTGTCTGACATCTCAAATGGAAATCTTATGAAAGAGGAGCGCCAAGGCCAAAATGCATGTAAGGGAACTGATCTCAAAGTTGACATCTTTCTCAAACTATGCTTTTTTAGCATGTGTAAATGTAGGCTAACTCTAACCAGTGGTTAACTGGCACCTTGATGGATGTTAAAAGGTTAATGAATGGACCACAGAGTAATTCCTCAGTTAGATGACCGCCTGTCTAGAACTGGTGATTTGTTTCAAGTTGAAGGTTTTCCCAAAAAAGCACTGCTGATGACTTGGATTAACTCTGACAAAAAGAAGACATGGCTCATGCACATTTGGCTTTATTTAAACATACTGAAATAAAGTTGTTACCTAATTAATGTGACTGGTTCCCTTTCACAGAGACATAGTAAACTGTTGCAACTAGCAGTTGCCTGTATATGTTCTAATAATGTCAGCAGAACGTGTCTATTGTGTTGCACAGCAAGGTCAGTGCAATCTGAAAATGTTATCCTGCATTTGAGTAGCTGACATAGTTATGGAGCATTACATCGATGATCTATAGCATTCATATTATATCTGCTGTATTTATGTCTGTGTAATAAATAAAGATAAAAGTCTATTAAAACTATGCATTGACGTTTACATGGTGATGCCTCCCAGCCAAGTTAACATTAACACAGTATAGAATAGAATATAGAAGCTTATGCATATAAAATAGTCCCATAGAAGTGACAGTATGCGCTGTATAGGCGTTTAAATATCAGCCAAGAGTGGCCAAATAACAGTCAATAGAAGTCAGTTCATCACTGATATGGGACCACACTGATATTCAGTAGCACATGAAGTTGGGTAAGAGGCATTGCTCATGTCACTGCAGGAAGCAGTCAGCACTTTGTGAACTCAGTCGGAAAGTAAGAGTGCACAGGTTTATGATAGATGGATCTGTATTACATGCAGTTTTCCTGCAAAAGACTAAAGAAGGATTCACAGTCCAGCAGACCATGTGTACTTTTTGTTGTGTAACCTTAGAAGATGACTTGCGTTGGTAAGGGTTGTGAACTGATTGTGCAGTGACTTTTTTTGTTTTTTTGCACACTAGAGTTTGAGTTTTTTCAAAAAGACTTTAGACTTGGTTTATCCTTGGTTTTTTCAACTGTAACCACAAAGATCTCCTAATCTTTGTTGTTTTGTTGCCCAGCCGTAATTATAGTTTATGTGCTATAAACACACATACCATGGGGACAGTGATTATTAAACACATAAATCCCGGTTTTTGAGATTTGAAAAGGAAACAAAAAAAACAAACATTTTTTCCTCTCATGTCGATCAAAATTATGAATTTGAGTCAGTGACACCGATGTCGCTGAATTCTTTGTTTCAGTCCCACCAAATTTGGTACAGCAAAAGCAAAGCTAAATAATTCATTTTAACCACAGTAGCACCACTCAGTGAGCCGCACTTGGCAACATTTAAAGATTGAGGCAGCTTGTGTTTTAATTGCAGATGCCACTGCAATCCATTACAGAGAACTACAGAGTTTCAGTACACATTAAATGATCCACACTTATCAGCTTTTACCCTAACATTTCTACAAATCCGTTTACAGTGAGTTTCTTATTAAGACACACACCAATGGTACCTGTCTGTCATCTGGAGCGGCATGGGGTTCAGTATCTTACCCAGAGGGCACATGTGACGGTCTCAGTTGACCACCTCAGCCAACACAGCATACTCAAGAATGTTCCATATAAATTCTCAAGTACCCACTTTGCCCACAAGTTGTTGTAATGACAAACATTTAAAGTAAGAGTGATAAATAGAACAATTATGTGACTAAATTTTTGAAAGAAAAAAAAGAAGCAGAAGAAGACGTTTATGTGGTTTGTGGTTGTTCCTGATGTTTCTCAAAGCCAAATAACATGTTAAGACACCTGGGAAAATACTGGAGTCAGTCATAGAATTAATTCAATCAAGTTGGTTTTTCTTTTTCCATTATCTTTTCATCTTTTAATAATACTTGGTATGAGCACTGCTTTGAAGGTTTAATGAACACAGAACTGTTTGTACCAATAGAATAAAGCACATTCCTCACAAAAAACACAGATGTTGTGCTCTCAAATAAACTTCCATCTTACAATAAGACCTTGAGAAGTTCTTGGTACACACTTTTATAGGATTGAAGGTTCACACTTTACAGATACTCTGTCACATTTGGACCCGTTTACTTCTTTGTTTAGATGCTGCATTCATGTTTCCTTTCAATCCAGAAGGTTTCTATAGCAGGACCACATGGTATCTGTTATATTTGGTATTTTACTGAATGTAGCACATTCAGCAGCTGCCTTGTAGTCCCATGAATTAAAAGGAAATAATGTTGTACTGTGTTTTATCTGGTTTTAAGCTGGTGCAGTTGTACTTGAATTTTGAGTTCAATAACGCCAGTGTTTCTGGTAGAGTTTTTCAAATTTCACTCTAAGCAGTCTTATCTCCTATCAATTGCATTCCATACAAATAAAATGCACTTTTAAATATGTTTCAAGGGAAAAAATTTTTTTCCCCACACTCCCTTAAATGTAAAACCACATACGAGGTTTCTTCAGCTACAACTTATAAACAGAACACCTGCTTACTACGGAGTGCAGTCATTGAATTTGCAGCACCAAAGGATAAACAACATACCAGTAATCCAAGAGAGAATTCTGAGAAAGTGTTTAGAAATCCGCAGGCAATTTCAACAAAAGGACGAATAACATAAATCAGGAACAACATAACCACTTCAGCCCGAGGCAACAACAGCACAAACAAGAATCCTACCTGTAATAGCTATGGAAGTCAGGTGAGCAGAAACCATGGCACCCAGAGAGTAAGAGGAAGATGATCAGATGGCAGCTACTATTTACAGTGCCTTGCGAAAGTATTCGGCCCCCTTGAACTTTTTA
>JAMQGT020014670.1:0-124016 GCA_024447675.2 Pterophyllum scalare | reverse complement strand
GTTGAGTGTTCCCTTTATTTTTTTTGAGCAGTGTATATACTTAGGTCTTTAGAGTTTAGTCATTTAATTAACAGTCCATAATTTACAATATGCTATTATTCATGAAGAAAAGGGTAGAAAAGTGAATTTACTTAGAGTGACTGAGACATAATAAATAAATGTGAAAAATTAAATTAAAAGCATACTGAGTGCGATACTGAAATGGAAAGCGAAAAACCTGAAAAAAGGGTTAAGAAGCACGGACAGGAGGAGGAGTGGTGTCCTGTTTAGGGAGAGATTAGTGTCATAATCCTTTGGAATCATCCTCCATCCAGTCTATTTATTACTGGCTGTCTAATGTATTTTAGTAAATGTGTACAGAGAAACCCTCTGAGCAAAGAACCTGCGGAAAACCCACACTCATGCAGAGTATCACACATGACAAATATTAAATAGGTGATATCACTTCAAATGAAGAACAAGGTCAGTTCAGGGTCAGACAATCATGCCCTATTGCCAGAGTATGCGTGCGTGTATGTATGTGTATGCATGACTACTAGCAGGCCGTGTTAATCAGGGTTAGACTGTGCTCACTGATCTTTGGGGATGACTCAAAACATCATGAAGCCTGGAGTCCTGTCCCTCCATTTCATCATCAGACTCAGTCACATGTTAACAAGTTAATTAAAGGAAACAACCTATTTAAGGCGCAGGCAAGGAGACCTGTGGTCTCAGTTAATATCACACACACATATACACACAAAAATAAAATCGCATGTTTATTCACAGCTGCTAGCTGCATGATGCATCCACAAAGTTGTGGTTGTGCCCCTGGTTACAGAATACTTGATGCTTATTTCTTATTTTAAATACTACATTATAAGTCACAGTCATATGAATACTGAAATAATTCTCTGATTGGTTTTAGACTAAGACTCATAAATCGGCAAACGTTTGGTGTCAAACTGGTAACTTTAAAAGTGCATTGGCCTCACTTCTGTGCAGTCACTTTATTAGGTACACCTGTTCAACTGCTTGTTAAATCAAATAATTAATGAAACAATCGCAAGGCAGTAACTCGATACGGTTAGGGACATTAACCTGGTCGAAATCACCTGCTAAAGTTCAAACTGACCCTCAATTTTCTGCTGTGACATTCAAATGGTAGGGTCAAATTTGGTGTAAGTAACATGAAAGCATGGATCCATCTTGCCTTGTATCAAGAGTGTAGGCTGCTGCTGGGGATTCTTAGCACCAATTAAGCATTGTTGCTTAATGCTGATTGCTCATAATTATCTTAAACTAGACAGTTTGGGTTCACCAACTTACCTTAGAGATCTCTCCACTGTGGCCCTCTAGGGTTACAAGACACTGATGTGTTGCTGTGCTGAACACTCTTGCTGTCCCTGACAGGCACAGGAAGAAGGTTCTCAGCATACACACTTATCAAACTGTTGCTTTCGTTGCACAAGACCAGAATTTACACAATAAGCCTAGGAACTTGAAGTAAACAACATGAAATCCTACACAGCTAGTGTATATAGGATATGTCTGTAATACTGTGCTGGCACATTTGTATTCACAGGCCTTGTCAGGTTGGCCTCACCATCAGCTGAGGCAGTAGCAATGAGCTGACCACTTAAATCAAAACACACATCCAACACCTCTTCTTTGTGTCCAGCAAGGGTGGCCACACACTTCCCACTGACGGTCTCCCACAACTGCGAACAAATGTCAAAAAAATACAGAATTATACACGCACACAGGAGCCAATTACATCAGCACCAACACTGGAGCATTCATGGAAACAGACAGAACTCAGTCTCAAGAAGTGTGCATGAGCGAATATAGCGTTAAACTGTATAAAGTGGCTTTATTATGGCCATCTCCCTCAGAGGAACGCAGCGAGGCGGATAATTCTCACTTGTGAGCATGACTCATTTCGGTGTAATTAAGGAATTAGGATTTCATTTTTCTCCTTAGACCTCAGAGACAGGAGTTTGGGAGAGTGTGAGGAATGAAAGAGAGCATCTGAAACGCCCATCTAAAATACCGGCCTTGCAATATTTTACAATGCTAAATGAAATCTAGTGCAGTGGGCAGCGGACACATTTTGAGCTTCTGCCAAGAGATTTTGGGGGAAAAAAACAACTCTTTGGTTAATGATAGCTCACTTTACAGGTTTTATCCATGGAACCAGTAACAATGAAGGAGCAATCCCAGTTAAACTGAACATTGCTTATTTCTCCTATGTGACCAATCAGCGTGTGGATCCGTCTAAGGAAAAAGAGAAAGAAAGAGCAGCAATTAATCAGTCTCGCAGCCTTGTAAGGCAGAATCGAAGTGTGATACATTCAACTGTGATGCACAAATGATGATGCGTGCACAAATCAATGTATAACATTGATAACTTCTGACCTTCCTGAAGCAACATCCCATATGGCAACTGTGTGGTCGAAGGAGCCTGTGACAAGTTGACTGCCCACTGTGTTAAAGCACAGAGAAAGGACCTCTGCAGTGTGACCCTGAAAGGAATATGAGAGAGGGTATCATCTCTCACCCTCTTATTTTGTTTCTCCCTCACAGTCGCTCGCATTATGGAAGAAAAAGTGCATCATAAAATGCAAATATTTACCGGCCACAATAGTGTGGCTTATATTGCTGATTGTTTTCACCTTGTGTGCGTGCGGATGAGTGTGTGTGTGTGTCTGCTGCAAAATGTGGTTGTTGGTCTAGAAGCAGCTACCGCAAAGGCAGCTTTAAGCACTTTTAAGGTGTTTATGTCTTACTGTCTATGGATAGATTTGTCCCAACCGTGCAAGATTCAGTCCCAAAACTTTAGAAGTGTGTATTTAAGATCCAAATGAAGGTTGAGTATGTGTGGCATGTGTCATGTGCGGTGAATATAGGCTGTTTTTCTGGGGTTGTGCTCCCCCTCTTTAGGCACTTGTCCCACATTTATTTTACTTTTTAATGCTCATTTGAGTTTTGTTTTTGTTTTTCTTGCATAAAAATGTAATGTTTTCAAAGGCACATGTAAGCTGGGAACTTATTTGTGCCATAGCTCTCTTGAATAGACTCTTGAATTTATTAACATAAAAACAGAGCTTAGCCTAACAGGTGGATTACAAGATTCTGAGGGTAATTTATTTAAAAAAAAAACAAAACAAACAAACATACATTTAAGAATCTGCACTCAATTGACTGCCATGAGCACGAGGAATTCTTCATGGTGTGAAAAGCTAAATGAGCTGAGAGGGGCAGAGAGACAGAACCAGCCAATCACACTATAAACCCACGTGCAGTCTGCACATCAAAGAGGCCTCGCTGCTCCCCCAAGAGCAGGCTATCAGTGCCTTCTTAAAGAGTTAGTCACATTCCCATCAGATCACTGGTGAATGCAAGAACTGCTAAAAATGTTGTCCATCAACAGCAATTAACAGAATTCATGTTCATAATAATTCCTTTCACAAGTGACTAAAAAGCTGATGAAGCAACATTAATGAATGGATGTGCGTCACAACACCTGAATAAAAAGAGAAAGGAAAGCAACATTACAGAGTTGGTAAGTAAGCAAAGAAGAGTTATCTCACAGTCAGTGTGGCCACTTCCTCCCCACTTGCCACGTCCCACAGCTTGGCAGTGCTATCCATGCTGCCTGTGGCCACCAGTGTACTCTGGGGGTTGAATGTAAGGCACACCTAAGCAATAAAAAAGCATTTTACTGAAGTTGTATTGTGTAACAAAGTCAAACAGGATATGGCAGCGACAAACAACCTCAATTCCAAAAAGCTGTGATGCGTGCGCAAAGCATAAATAAAAACTGAATGCAATGATTTGCAAATCTCATAAACCCACATTTTATTCACAACAGAACATAGAAAAAATTGTTTAAAAAATAACTTGGAAATTTGTCATTACATCTATTCTTTATATTACTTTCCAAGTTGCTTGAATATTATTTTTACTATCTTCCATTTTTTTTATTATAATATGCCTTCTGTAATGTTAGTATAGTTGTCAATTTGTTCGTATACATTTTATATTTTGCTTCACTTTCACTGTTTCTCTTTTGTTTTTTCTTTTTACCTGCTTTTACAGGTGGAGGTCACTGACATTTTTTCCCTCTTCATCTTTTCTGACTTTTTTTCTCTAGTTTTGCATTTGGCTAGGGTCAGTGTCACTACTGGTAGCATGAGGTAGCATCTGGACCCTAGAGGTTGAACAGGTAGTCCAACTCCTTCAGGATGGCACATCGATATGTACCACTGCAAGAAGGTTTGCTGTGTCTCCCAGCACAGTCTCAAGAGCATGGAGGAGATTCCCAGTTGGCATTTGCCATAGAATACCAGAATTGGCAGGTCCACCACTGGCTCCCTTTGTTTTTCACAGATGAGAGCCCCCACACTCGTCTAACCTAAATCCAATAGAACACCTCTGGGTCATTATGTTTTCGGTCCATCCAATCCAGGTTGCACCTCAGACTGTTCAGAAGCTCAGTGATACCCTGGACCAGATATGGGAGGAGATCCCCAGGACACAATCCATTGTCTCATTAGGAGCATGCCCCAATGCTGTCTGAGCATGCATAAAAGAAGGTGGGGGCCATACAAACTCCTGAGTACAATTTTGAGTGGCTGCAATGCAAGTTCTATAAAATGGACTAGCCTGCCACATCATTTTTTCACTTTGATTTTTGCAGTGTCTTTGAATTCAGTCCTCTGTAGGTTGATCATTTTAAATTCCATCAAACGATGCAGTATCCTTTCATTGCAAACACATTAACCAGTCCGTATCAGTGTAGATATCCAGCATGATTGTTTTTCACACTGAGATCTGATGTGTTTTCAAAGTGTTTCTTTAATTTTTGTGAGCAGTCTATTGCTCTCTCTCTCTTCTATCTATCTATCTATATATATATATATATATATATATATATATATATATATAGATAGATAGATAGATAGATAGACACACAAATAGACACACATTTTGCTCATACTAAACATGGCAAAGGTTTCAAAAAATCAGGTTAACCAATCAGAACAAAGTTCATTTAGAGGGCAGATGGCTTTAAAGTCTTTAAACCAAGCTGCACCAAGGTTCAGTATTAAATTAATGTTGATTATTTTGAACTGTGAATCATGCAAAGATATTCTGGCAGAGTCCAAGAATAAAACTGTAGAGGTAGTAATGAGCATAATAGGCCCCCTTAAAGCACTAAATATAATACCATAGTAGAACCTTGCAGTTTAAATGTTTAGTCACCATTAGCCCTTACTAAAACAGTTGGCCTCGCATTGAAAAAAATGTGTATAAATATTAACTATATACAGCAGTACTTAGCATATGAAGCTGCAATCGACTAAAAGCTGACACAAATGAAATTAATTTCAAACAAATCGTTATACATACTATTTCTGCCATGTGTCCCCAATAAGTATGGAAACACTTTCCAGTCTCAGCACACCACAGTTTGCAGGTCTTGTCAAAAGAGCCCGTTGCAATTTTGTCTCTAAGTTCAATAAAGAAGAATTGAAGCAAGGAGACATGAGTTTTTAAGATGAAACACTGCTGTGAATGTGTAATTGAGCAACGCAGCTCTCTCATACTATAGAAGTCTTCCTGAAACAGCTCATTACCCATAGGGGTTGTTGAATGCAATTGCATACACCACGTTTCTGTGACCCTCCAGCACGTGCAGCTCTGTGCCCGAGGCTGTGTCCCAGACTCTGCATGTCCTGTCATAACTCCCAGTTATAAATCTGCAGTGTGAGAGAAAAGAGGGAATTGGACAAAATATAATGTCTCCCAAACACCAAAGTGCCAGACTACTCGATGTTAAAAACTCACTTTGAGCCAGATTTGTCAAAGGCAACATTTGTCAGTGGTAGTATGTGTGCCTTAAGCTCCTGCAGAAAAAAAGGGCATTGAAACAGGTTTGAAAAATCCAATTTCCAAGACAATATACAATAGTTATTGACGTCATCCATCTTTAGAATTACCCGTGTAACTTCCATATGTATAATTCATCTCACTATGATGTAATGAGAAGGCCTCTCTCTCTCTCTCTCTCTCTCGCTCTCTCTCTCTCTCTCCTGGCCCAAGACTGGTGGAATAATTTTCTTCCCTCATTTATAACAGAAAGAAATCTCCCAAGTTTCAAAAAGGCAAAATAATCAATTTCCTCTGATTTCTAGCTATGTACCTAACCCTGACTGCTATCTAACTCACCCAGTACATGCACATGAAGCACTAAGACTCGCTAACCCGATCACTGCTGCTCTCTAGTGTCTCTTTAAAGCGTCGACTGCTAATTTCAAAAATCAAATGCCCGCATTTCCATATGTAAATAGCATCCGATAATCAATCATTGAGCTAATGGATTGCACCAGTTTGTTGATGATGCCAAAAATGTCATTGTCCCCAGGAGCCTGTGTGAAATAAATCCAAACTGCTCTAACAGAGGGGAAAAGGCATTAGCATCATAACTCAATAAGCAACATGTATGTGCCAAGTTTTACAGACAAAACTGATTTTATTCATTTTTGATTCATAAGACCAGGCTATAGATTTCACAACCAGCCGAGGTTACAAGGAACACAACATAACTTCAAACAATGTAATGGAAAATACATCGGTGTCATCAGCAGCAGGAATTTTATGTAAGCGTCATATCTGGTGTGACTGACCTTGCAGAAACAGAACCTGTGATGATCCTGCTGGGTCTGCTTCTTCTGAAGTCGAATTACCAGCTGTTTGACCTGTTCAGCCCGATTCTCTGTGATCAGAGGCTCTGACCGTAGGATTTCTGCCACCAAGTCATCTGGATTTGTTCTACAACATTAAAACATCAAATCCATCTTTTTTTTTTTGTAACTTCAGGTAGCTTGATGGTGAAAAAAAAAGGAGAAGCTGCTTAAAAAGAGACATCAGGAGCAGGAAAAATGAAAGCAAATGGAATCAGAAAAGGGTTTATAGACATGAAATACGGCTTAACAAACATTTAATTTACTCAGCCTTTCACCAAAGCATGTTTAATATGTGAATATGTGTGAAAAAATTACTCCCCCTCTTGTTAGATTTACACGCTGTTGAGTGCCAGCATGAGCTGAAATGATTAACACCCAGTATTCCCAAAGTAAACGGATCATTTAAAAGAAATGCCTAGACTAATGTAATGCCACATTCAGTTATTACAGCTCCACTACAGTCAAACTTTATCATAAATGCAATGTGGTCACAAAGTGTTTTAAAGAGGATTTTAGCCAGCATGAAATAGCTTTTAGTGGAACTGTACAATAGGTTATAACAGTTTGGTTACTGCCATTTTGTAGAGTGTTGAGGTCAAAGACAGAAATCTACCCAAACAGCTCTGACTAGAAGTGCTACAGAAGGTTAATATGACTCACACAAACACAAACACACACACACACACACACATCCTAATGGGTACAACTCACGCACTCTGGAGTCAAATCCAAGAGATCGATTGATCTGGTCCTCAAAAACCCTCGTTTCTCGTATTCAAGGATTACTCCTGACAGCGGGAAAGATAAAGAAATAAAGCGCGGCTTACATTACAACACCTGGGTGCGTTTAACGTAACGTTAAACTAAACCCGAGCCATGTGTTTGAAACTCACTAGCTAACTCACTAGCTAACTCACTAGCTAACTCACTAGCTAAAGTCAAACAAACGTTACTATATATTCTCCACATTACAATATCCCGATACTACACAGCGATATCACCTCGGTGAAAAACAACATTACAGATGGGTTTAAAATTCTAACTTGTATTACCCGGTGGATAATATCTGAGAAGAAACCGCTTGAGTTTCATTTTGCCTTCTAATGAGGTCCTGTCACATCACCGATCAACAAGCCGTTGTTATGGCGACCTAGTCACGTGTACTGAACACGCATGCCTAATACAGACCTTCATGTCCCGGTTGAGGACTGGGTTGCTGGGCTTTATTGAACAGATACATACATACATACATACATACATACATTGGGAGTCTATGTAATAAAGCCTTATGAATACAGTAGAAGTATGTTCTAGATGCCAGCAATCTCCAGCCAATCTTTTCATGTAACTCATAGTGGTGAGTGCAGCTGTTTGCAGTATTGAACTGCAGTGCTGTGGTAGGCAGCATCCAATTATTTAATGTTTTGTTCTATTAACAGCTCTCCTTTTATTTTCTGGAAGGGAAGAGGCACCGAGATCAGTATTCCTATCTCTGCCCGGTAAGATTGTGGTTCATTCCTATCACATAATAAAACTTTGTACGTAGTTCCTTAACTTTTTTCTTCCCTGTTGCTTCCTAACAGGTCAAAGTGTACTTCTTTCTGTGAATAAAGCACGTGCAGATCATAAAGATTATGTGTGCGTATTCTAGCTGCCTGCATTTAAATCCAGTGCTCAGGTAGCTCCCCTGCAATTAAAAACGAAAGACAATCGCCAGGAAATTCTGCTGTGAAACTAACATGGGGTGCTGGGCCAAGCTGAAGTCATCTGGATGGGCTTATCCCACAGCCATCCTGTCACTCTATGGTTTTTTTGCCAATTGTAGAGTTGCAGAGCCTTTCCTGACACCATACCTCATTGGACCACACAAGAACATTTCTGAAGAAGTGGTAAGGATCACAGACATATGTTCTGTTTCATTTAGAGCACTTATGTGAAACAAACTGCCTGACAGTTCTCATAGGCAATGAGATATGCATAGCATGAAAAGAAACACAAACGGGATCATCAGTCCTGTTCTGTGGCTCTTGGGGTTTCCTGCAGGTGACCAACTACCTGTTTCCTATCTGGACGTACTCCTACCTGGCCTTTCTTTTCCCCGTTTTCCTCCTGACTGACTTCCTGAGGTACAAACCCCTTATTATGCTACAGGGGTTTTTTCTCATCACCAACTATATTCTATTGTGCTTTGTCCCGGGTCTTCCTGCTATGACTTTCCTTCAGGTCAGTTAAAACATCTTTTTTTTTGTTGTCCGGAATGATTAATTGATGCTTATCTGTAATTTAACAACTTAGTATTCCTGAGTATTACAAAACACAAATATGTTGTTTAGATTGTGCAAATTACATAATACCATATCTGTCATGCTGCAGCACTGATCGCAACAAAAACCTAACAAACGCATTATGCTCTAATGAGGTTTCTTCACAATCTACTGTCTCCTTACAACTGTTCCCTCAACAGGTCAACTATGCTGTAGTGACTTCCACAGAGGTGGCCTATTTCTCCTACATTTATAGCGTGATTCCGGTTGAGAATTACCAAAGAGCTACTGGTTACCTGCGCAGTGCAATGCTGGCTGGATATACATTTGGTGCCAGCCTTGGCCAAATGCTCATCTCCCTTGTAGGTATGGGATACAGAATACAGTAGACACACAGGATAAATATTTCTGGCTCGTTTTTCACCACAATAAAATGATGAATAACATTTGACTTAACTAGATGCATAACAAGAAAGAAGATTATGAATGAATTGCACTTTAAACAAGCACTAATGACCGACCAACTCCAACCAACAGGTCTGGACTACTTCTATATCAATGCTATCACCCTGGGAACTGTGAGCATAGCTTTTCTCGTCTCCTTCTGGTTGCCCATGCCCCAAACAAGCATGTTTTTCAGAGGGAAAGGGGCTGCAGCTGTGGGCTGCCAACAAGAGGGTCCACAGGGAGAGAACAGGCCTGAGGAGTCAGTGATGGAGAAGGATGGAGAAGGCTCTGGGAAAGGGAAGATGGAACATATTGGCAGTGCTGGCTACTGCAGTTGGGAAAATGTGGCCACTGCAGGACATCTACTGTGGCAAAGCTTCAGGGAGTCCTACTCTTCCAGGCATTTTTCTTTTAATATTTTTATAAATCACTAAGATCCTTTGAGTGCAGAACTTCTGTGCACACATGCATTTAATTAATACTTACTTAGATTACTACTAATTGGTCCAAATTCTTATGATGTATTCATAGGGTACTTTGTTTAAATAATAGAAGGAGCTGTACAGTCATCATCATAATCTTTTGTCATAATTATCATCATTCAGACATTTAATCTACTGGTCCCTGTGGTGGGCTCTGGCCACAGCTGGCTATGTGCAGATCTTTAACTATATCCAGCTTTTGTGGGACCACATAGAGCCATCTGCCACGTCATCCATCTATAATGGAGGAGTGGAGGCTGCGTGCTCTCTTGTAGGTAAGATTTTTAGAGTGGTTCTGCTTAGATTAAAAATAATGCTAATAATAATAACCACAACCAGTTTCAGTCAAAAGACTATAACTGAATGAACACGTCTAGAAGAACAAGAGAACCAGTCAGAACTGGAACCAGGAGTTTAATCAGAGTTCTCTGGTTCAGTTAGGAAAGGTGAGAAGACTGCGGCACAACCGCATCATGTGGCAAAATAACATTTAACAATATCATCAAAGGCTGCCATTTCTGGTGGCGCATAGATCTATAAAAACTTGCAATTAAAGGGAAACAGCTGTGCTATATGTGTGGTGACTGATTACATGGAAAATATGTATTGATTTTGAAAGGGAATAGCAGCACCCCGGTCCTTTTGGTTTAAGCTCGACCCGACTCAGAGCGAGAAGAAGAGTAATTGCTTCATTTAAGGAGACAGAGTTAAAAGGTAATGGATTCTCTGATTATTACTGATAGTTGTTTCCAGGACCTGGGTGAGACCGGTTCATCATAATAAGGAGGTGCTGTGGAAGCCAGTACAGGCCTGTGTGCGCATGAGGCCAGTCGGCCTTTATTCTAGCATTAAAGGAAGGGTTGGGAGCATTAGGAGTAATGGCAAATTGGGGGAATGACAACAGCAAGGATGCATACGCACAGTGGAGGCAATCTCTGCTGGGATATCGGACTAATTGCTTTATTTTTTTTCTTCTCCATGGGCCAGGTGCTGCAGCTGCCTTCTCTGTGGGTTACATCAAGGTGACCTGGGCCATGTGGGGAGAGCTAGCTCTAGGGCTGTTCTCAGCTGTAGGGTCCGGTGCTGTGTTTCTGATGGTATTCACAGGGAATATCTGGGTATGCTATGCCGGTTATGCCATATTTAAATCCTGTTATATGCTCCTCATCACCATCACAACGTAAGTGCACGATAGAATTCCTCCGTATTACTCCTCTAAATATGTTTTTAAAATAACCATAAAAAATTTAAGAAGACAGTCAAACCGATTGTTTTGTCTGTTGATTACCTTTTCAGTGTAGTGGTTG
Organism: Pterophyllum scalare; assembly: GCA_024447675.2. Classification (NCBI taxonomy): domain Eukaryota; kingdom Metazoa; phylum Chordata; class Actinopteri; order Cichliformes; family Cichlidae; genus Pterophyllum; species Pterophyllum scalare. The sequence continues at coordinate 112,785 of JAMQGT020014670.1, read as the reverse complement.
CACTGCTGTACAAATCTGTGGCTGAACCTCTCATAATTATAAGCACTCTGTCACTGGAGATTTCAGATCGCATCTAACCTCTCCATGGAGTGCTATGCTTTGACCTTTGGGATCAACACTTTTGTAGCCCTCTCACTGCAGACCATCATTACAGTCACAGTTGTTGATGAAGCGGCACTGGGGCTGGACATCGTGACACAGGTCAGTTTGTAGGCTGTAATTAGACTCTTCTATATTATCATGGAAGAACACAGCAATTTAATACCACCCAAGTGGAATCCCCCAAAGTCAAGAACCTAACGGCAGCTTCAGCATTCTGTTGGCACCAAAAATGTGAGGACAAAGTGACACCTGGTGGTTATCATTAGCTATTGCATGAAGACCTCTTTTTTCACTGTCATGATTACAATAATATTAATAATGCTAAGGATTATGTGGTGTCTCTCTGCAGTTCATCGTCTACGGCAGCTACTATGTTGTCATATCGGTGCTCTTTTTGATTCGAGGAACCTACACCGCCTGTGAAAAGAAATGCTGTCCTGGGCACACACAAGCCAAAGAACCCAGGACAGCATTTCTTTTCACAGGCGGGTGTAGGTTCCTCGAATCAAAAAGAGCACCGATATAGACAACATAGTAGCTCCATAACTCGATGAACTGCAGAGACGCCCACATAATCCTTAGCATTATTAATATTATTGTAATCATGACAGTGAAAAAAGGTCTTCATGCAATAGCTAATGATAACCACCAGGTGTCACTTTGTCCTCACATTTTTTCGTGCCAACAATCCTCAAGCTACTTGGCTCTTGACTTTGGGGATTCCACTTGGGTGGTATTAAATTGCTGTGTTCTTCCATGATAATATAGAAGAGTCTAATTACAGCCTACAAACTGACCTGTGTCACGATGTCCCAGCCCGGTGCCGCTTCATCAACAACTGTGACTGTAATGATGGTCTGCATGAGAGGGCTACAAAAGTGTTGATCCCAAAGGTCAAAGCGTGGCGCTTCATGGAGAGGTTAATCTCAATATGAAATCTCCAGTGACAGAGTGCTTATAATTATGAGAGGTTCAGCCACAGATTCCTACAGCAGTGCAACCACTACACTGAAAAGGTAATGAACAGACAAAACAATCAGGGTTTAACTGTGATTACCTTTTCAGTGTAGTGGTTGCACTGCTGTACAAATCTGTGGCTGAACCTCTCATAATTATAAGCACTCTGTCACTGGAGATTTCAGATCGCATCTAACCTCTCCATGGAGTGCTATGCTTTGACCTTTGGGATCAACACTTTTGTAGCCCTCTCACTGCAGACCATCATTACAGTCACAGTTGTTGATGAAGCGGCACTGGGGCTGGACATCGTGACACAGGTCAGTTTGTAGGCTGTAATTAGACTCTTCTATATTATCATGGAAGAACACAGCAATTTAATACCACCCAAGTGGAATCCCCCAAAGTCAAGAACCTAACGGCAGCTTCAGCATTCTGTTGGCACCAAAAATGTGAGGACAAAGTGACACCTGGTGGTTATCATTAGCTATTGCATGAAGACCTCTTTTTTCACTGTCATGATTACAATAATATTAATAATGCTAAGGATTATGTGGTGTCTCTCTGCAGTTCATCGTCTACGGCAGCTACTATGTTGTCATATCGGTGCTCTTTTTGATTCGAGGAACCTACACCGCCTGTGAAAAGAAATGCTGTCCTGGGCACACACAAGCCAAAGAACCCGAGTTTGGCCTGGATGTGATAGCTGCAGAACGTCTCTGACCTGTGCCAATGTCCCACTGGTTTTTGGAGGATTAAGTAATTTAACTTAAGTATCTGTACCTTAAGTAATTAAACTTTCTAAATATGCTTTTCACAAACACTACAAACTGTAACATTAAACTTTTTCTACACTGCAATCATTTATGTGTTGTGTATTTTTGTCATCATAATCTAAGCAGGAGGACAAACAGCACAATAAAACACAGTTATTTCTGATTAGTGCTTACCTGTTCAATTGGACACACTTTTATCTCAGCTTTAATGTGACTCTCACCAAGATTGTGCTGCTCTTTGACCGGGTTACTGATTAAAAAAAATGTACTTAGACAGCTGTGAGGTTTTTTTCTCCCCCATAACATTCCCACACCTGAAACAAGAAGGACACCATGGAGGCAGTGAAGAGGTGGAAATCCGACTGGAGGTATCCCACTACCCTGCTGTGCACCTATGGATTCTTCAGCACAGTTAAACCATTGGAGCCTTTCCTCATCCCGTACTTGACGGGACCGGATAAGAATCTGACAACTCAACAGGTAGGACAAATGATAGAAAGAATACAGCATAATTCAATAAATTGTTTTCAGTTTGCCAGTTCTTGTGGTGAATGCAGGCCACTTGCTTTTTATGTGCATGCAGGGTCAACAGGCATCTTTGTTTATCTGAGTGATAGAAATCCAATCAAGATTATAAAACCTGTGCTCTTTTGTGATAAAGCAAATGCATTTCCTGCCTGTGTGTTGTGTTTTTGCTCGCTAGGTAAACAATCAAATTTTCCCAGTATGGACGTACTCCTACCTGTCCGTGCTAGTGCCGGTGTTCCTAATGACAGACTGGCTCCGTTACAAGCCTGTAGTGGTGTTCCAGTGTGTTATGCTCTTCACCACCACAGCATTGCTGCTGTGGACAGCAAGTGTGCCAGCCATGCAGGCCGTGCAGTTCTTCTATGGAGTTGTGACAGCCAGTGATGTGGCCTATTTCTCCTACATTTACAGGTCATGTACTGCCTCTCACAGTCAGCCATCATAGGTGTGGTTTTTTGCATTATTGGGGGAGTCTTGACATTTTGAATATGCTCTTTATTACAGTGTATTAGATCTGAAGAGATATCGAAAGGCCACCTCGTACAGCCGTAGCGTCCAGCTCCTGGGGTATACAGCGGGCTATGTCTTGGGTCAGCTGCTTGTCAGCTTCGACCTCATGTCATACAACAACATCCTGGTGTTTACTCTGGTTCTCACTGCCATGGCCCTCTTCACTTCCTGCCTTCTGCCAATGCCACAGAAAAGCATGTTTTTCCACAGACGACGCGGCAGGCAGACAACAGCAGAGCAGTCAAAGACATCAACGATAACCCTGGAAGATGGAAAGGGTGAAATGGTGGAGAGAGGGAAAGTGGAGGCTGATGCTGAAAAAGAGCCGAATGCTGAGAGCGTTGAGGAACCTGCTGGCAAACAGAGTTACGGCCAAGTCCTCCTCCAGCTGTGGAGGGACTTCCGCTGCTGCTATTCCTCTAGACAGCTGGTCTACTGGTCTGTGTGGTGGGCAATGGCCACCTGTGGGTATAACCAGACTGTCAACTATGTGCAGGTCAGTTACGAAGGCAAAATAAACAAAAACATGAAACGTAAAAAGGATCCTATCATGAAAATCCGAACCACTAAAACAGTCCAAATTACCAGTAGATTCATCTGCATTGAACAAGTAGCCCACCCCTTCCACAAACAAAACATTACGGGTGTAGCTTGGTGTCATTTTACAGAAACAATTAAACACACAGTCTCACCCCTAACATAAGCTAATGATAACCACACTATCCTGTGCAGGTGCTGTGGGACCATGTGCAGCCCTCTCAGAACTTCAGCATTTACAACGGAGGTGTGGAGGCAGCCTCCACCCTGTTGAGTAAGCAACATTAGATGTTATTTTTTTCCTAATACAAACCGAAGGTATCAGTGATACAGTACACAAGATTTCTCAGTACCTAATCAGCTGTTATCATTAGTCTTAATGTAAGTGCACATGGTTTTCAGGTGCAACCACAGCCTATGGGATAGGCTTCACTGAGGTAAGATGGGAGCAATGGGGAGAGCTGGCCCTGGGCGGTTTCTCTGGACTCGGTGCGGCTTGCCTGTTCATCATGACCTTCTCTGGCAACATCTGGGTCTGCTACAGCGGTTACGTCGTTTTCAAGTGTCTGTACATGCTGCTGATAACGATAGCCATGTAAGAGCGCTAAGTCACATAACGGGTTTTGTTTCACTACAATTTAGTTCAAATTTTATTGCAGACATAAAAGCCAAAAAAAAAAAGGAAAAAAGAGAGAAAATTTAGATAAAAATGTTAAAAAGAGAACACTGTACTTCCAGGTATCAGATTGCAGCTGATCTCTCAATGGAAAGATATGCGCTGGTCTTTGGGGCAAACAGCTTCGGCGCACTGGTTTTGCAGACAGTTATCACGTCTGTTGTGGTTGACAGCAGTGGGCTAGGCCTGGCCATCATTCCCCAGGTAATCCATCAGATCACAGAATATGTACAGCAGTTTTGTTTATTTGTCCATCAGTGTCATTTTCAAATGTGTACTCTGTTGCAGTTCACCATATATGCCAGCTACTTCTCCGTCATCGCCGTTGTTTTCACACTTCGAGGACTATTTAGCATTTGGAGAGCACAAAGAAGCAAAGAGATATCTCCTCCGGACAAAGACAAAACTCCAGGCAGTGAGGAACACAGATTCTGAATACATGTAGAGAGCATTATAAAGTGAGATAATCGAGTTATGATTTCGGTCCCTATAGCGACCCCATGTTAGTTCATTAAAGAAAAAAAAAGCCTTCAAATTACTGACAGCAGCATGATGAATAGATTTTTTTTCCTTTATAGAAAAAACAAAAATACAGTTTTTCATACATCCATACAAATGAATGCTTTGGTCATTTCTTACTTAAAATTCATTTTAATATATATACTGTATATATTTACATCTTAACTTAAACCTTTTTAATATCCAATGCACGTGGTTTTCAGTTCATCAGTCATTCCTTATGACTGTCATTTGAAGTGTTGCAACCTTTGTCAGCAGGGCAGGAGATGGCAGAGAAACGAGCCCCCCCAAAAAGAAAAAAAATCCCACCCACCAACGATGCAGCATTCGGTCCTTTTTTTCATCTCGACAACAGAATATATTTCCTTAGTGAGAACAGTTTACCTAAAAGGATCCTGCACAAATAGTTTGGTTCTTTACAAATACAGTAACTGGCAGTACCCATTAGCTTTTCAAAGCAACAGTTCTGTCTTAACAAATTCTGTGTGTTAGATACAAATACTGATATGCACAAAGAGCTAATTTCCTAAAAGAAAAAAAAATGTACAGAATTGCAGCATAATGAATGATATACTATATGCAATAACTTAGTTTTCAGCCAGTTTGATTATACATTGTGGCTCAGTAGAGGCCTGGCCAATTCACAGGTTAAATAAAGGAGAGGGGATGGACCTCCCCCTCTGCACACACCACCACTGTGTTTTGTAGCAATCGACAGTGTCAGCATGACTGTCGCATATGCTTCCATTTGTGACAAACTGCGATAGAAAATACAAATTCTTACAAACATTGTGTGTGATTTTTTTTTTTTTTTAAAGCTACTTGTGAAAACAAAACAGTGCAATAGGTGCAAGCGTGCCAGTTGTTGACCCTGTAGTGCAGCTGACATGATGGACCGCTATAAGAAGGGATTTGTTGAAGAGCCTCCTGCTGGATACTGCGTGGGTGGACCTGCACCCTGGAATGAAAAAGGATGCACACACAGAGACAATATATTAGGGGTCCAAATAAACTTGGTCAAATAAATTCTTAAGAATTAACTGAAAAGACAGACACCACTCTAATGTTTGTACACTGGATATGATGCTGTTTAAGCAGAGCAATTGGGGCGGTTATTCAAAAAGGATCAAAGTCATCCATAACTTATTGCAATAAACTTTGCTCAAAGAATTGAAGTCTCCATTAATTTCTGTGTTAAATGTAGCACTTCAGTACTGTGCAAAAGTCTCGATCCTCCTCTTATTTCTTTATTTTGCTAGGAAAATGGCAAATAGGCACAGTGACATACTGAAACATGTGCCACCATATATATATATATATATATATATATATATATATATATATATATATATATATATATATATATATATATATATATATATATATATATATATATATATATATATGGCAAAAACAGAGTTTGCACAGCTGTAACAAGCTACAAAGTCAATATTTTGTATGACCACCTTTATTCTTCTTGGCAGTTTTCTTCGCATTTCTTTAAGTAGTCTCGAGGAATAGCTCTCCAGACTTCTTGCAGGACATGCAAAGCTCTTCTTTGGATGTTGGCTGGAGAGCCCAATCTATGACTGATAGTGCGCCATTGTTGTTTTCTATCCAGGTCTGCATTCACAATCCCACTGATTTTGACAAGGGCTGAAATGTCGGCCCAGCCCATGACAGAGCCTTGAGTGCATTTCACAGATGGCTGTAGACACTCACTGCTGTATCTCTCTCCTGACCTCCTCTGTACTGAGTCCCGCTGCCACTGATTTTCAGTCTAGTTCTTTTTCTTCATTTCCCTTTCTTAAGAATGGCTTCTTGACAGCCACCTTTCCACTGAGACCATTTCTGATGAGGTTTCAGTGATCAGTAGCTGGATCAACTGAAGGGTCAGATGCATCTCTCAGGTCCTGTGTCAGGTCTTTGCTGGATTTTTTTTTTTGTGCCATGTCTTAAGGTTTCAGATACACTGACCATCTGATGTAGACAGTTTTTTTAGGCCTGCCGCTTATTTTGTCCTCCACTTTTTCAGTTTCCTCAAAATTGCACACTATGGTAAGATATGCCAAGTTTTTGGCCAACAGATCTTTGGGAATCACCTTGTTAGTGCAAAAATAATATGTCTGTCAAAGTTAGCTTTGGCATGTTTTAGATTTAGATTCAATTAAAGAAATGGAAACAAATGATATAAATATTTTTTGCAACATGTTGCAGTTGTATGTGTAGACACAACAAAAAATATTCCTCTGAAAATGGTCAGGTACAACAACTGGACTGAAAATGAGTGAAAAAGCAGCCAATGTCCAAGGAAAAGTTTGAAAGACCTTCAGAAAGCCTGGAGACCTATTGCTCAAGACCACTTGAAATAAGGTGAGGCTTCAGACTTCTGCACAGTACTGCACTCCAGGAGGCAATTCCACATAGCCACCAAACTAACCAGAAAAGGGTTGCTAGAGACCATAGGTCCCGCCATCGCCTGTCCAAAAGGAGTCGCAACAGATTTGGCCTGGCCGAAGGCTGGAAATCCTCCACCTGCAAGACAATGATTTCCACTGTTATGTGATGGGGGACACATGCCAAAATTTAAGTACTACTTCAGTTGGGGTTAACAGAGCAAACAAACAAAAGAAAAGCCTTAAAGATTCTACAGACATTCATTTTACAACTACAGATGCTCATGTATGCTTAAATTTCACCGTAACCAATAAAGTCTAAATTACACACACCATTGGGTTGTTGGGGATACGCAGGAGGCTGAGGAGGGAAGGGAGCCTGACCAGGAAAGGGTTGCTGGAATGTTCCACTGAAGCTGGTGGGGAGGTTGTAGGCTGCAGAATTCCCAAATCCAGCTGGCATACTCATGGAGCCTGTGCCAAACGGTGCTGCAACATAGCAGGACAGCAACAAGTTAGACGAGCTCGTTTAGGAATCAACAAAACCTAAAAAAAAAAAAAAAAAAAAAAAAGGTACACAACAGACAAAAGCTGGTTTGAAGTTTAAACATATTGCATTTTGATATTCTCAAAATTTGGATACAAATATTACAACACACGCACACAGTATAAAAATATTACAATAAATGTAATATTAGATAAATGCTGGCACACACATCAGCAGGGGAAAAAAGTCTCTGAAACTACAAAAGGTATTATCTTGTTAACAAAGTATTACAAGTTATTTAAATGAGTAAGGACAAACAAGTAGGGTTACAGAACAGTCAAGTAAGCATGAAGAAGCCCTAAACAATGAGAATTTAATCTACTGCTTTTTAGCACATGAACAGCTGATGGGGGAAAAAAAAAAACCCTATAAAACCTGGGATTCTGGAACCCATAGTGTGACACAGTGGCAAGACAGCCAGCTGATAAAGTGACTCAGTATGTGGCCAAATACAACTACTGTAGCCTGATTCTTCCTTGTGTCTTAGGACCTCCCAGCCAGGATGTAAGAGGGAGAGGACGGAGGAGGCAAACAAGCCAAATGAGAACTCTTTAAATTCCATGGAACAAGATTTCGGGGACAACAAATTAGGTGCCATATTTAAAGGTGCACCATTTTATGTCACACCAATTGATGAAAGACCTCTGCACAGGATATGTTTTTATTTCTGTAGTCCAAGCTCCCCCTTGAACCCTCCTCTGTCCTCACCTCACATGAAGGAGAGAGGACGCAAGGAAGCGCAAGTTAGCATCATGTGAAAATTCCCCATGTCTTACTGGCTTCATTCCATTGAATGAAGCATATCTGGTAATCAGTAAGATTAATAACTCGAGGTGTAAATTTACTTTTGATAAACGATAAACCTTTTAACTGATAAGAGGACAATGCTGAGGAAACCACTGAGACATGTGGGAAACATGAACAATACATTCTCAAACCTGTCATTATTAGTAACTTATTCCACTTCAGCTCTGTTCCCCTACGATGAAATGGTAACTGGGTTATTTGCCAGGCCATTTCTGTAGTGCTATGGTTACATCTTTTGATATTTTCCTGATAGATCAGTGACAGGTAAACTCATTCGCTGCCAGAGCAAAGCACATGAGAGCCAAAGAGAAGCAGTGAGCACAAAGAAACCTACCACAGGTGGGAGGATACCCCTGCCCATGAAGAAACCTCATCAAGCCTGTCCAGCACGGCAAGGACAATGAGACAGACAACTGAATCTAAAAAATTCTGCACCATACCAATTTTTAATTTTTTGTATATAAATCTCTTATGCACAATAAATGGCAACACTTGTCTTGCTTGCCAGTTCCTTTCCTGATTGCTTATTTCTGTGTTTGGCGCTGTGATCTGTGGCATATTCACTTCTGAGGTAGCACAGGCAAAGGTTGCCACTTCAATGTGCAACAAAATACAGCATATGATACACTAACTATATGATTTAACACCAGTACACAACCTTTAAACTGAACTACTAAACTAACTGAGTAAGGTGATTCTCAGGCATGCACGCTCCTGCACCCAACAAAAACAAACCTGCTGCAGCTGCAACAGTTGCTGCTCGGCCATTGCACTGGAATGGGTTGGTTGGAGCTGCTGCTGGGGCAACGCCAGCAGCTACAAATGGATTAGTTGACTGTGCTGCTGGAGAGAGGCATCAAGTCATAAATCAAGATGAAGTCATAAACAGAAGAACACACTAAATATATCAAAACAAATAAACAAAAAAAAGGGGTATTTCAACAGTTCAGAGTCAGTGTCTATTACACATCATGCTAAACTTGTAATATTAGTTACACTAAATTCTTGATGACAAATTAAGATTTGCATTGAGTCCTAAGCAGGAAAATAATGACACTTCCAGAAACAGCATTTGTTAAACAGCAGAGGTTTCTGCAGCTTTCCAGACTTCATGAACTAAGTGCAAAAATGTAAGCCAGGCAGGCTGGAAAAATAAGTTCTCAGAGTTGCACTTATCCAAGTCCTAGATGGATAATTTCTTACAGAACGGCACTTGGAACAGATTGATCATTCACAGCCTCATTTTTTGGTTGCATTAGCAACCCGTGCACAACCAAGAAATTCCTCAAGACCGTACAAGTGTGCGACACTTTTAAAGTGCCAAAATCAAAGTGCCAAATCTCTCTGACTGCCCTACGGTTTGCGCTACCTCACCCTGAAATTATTAATAAATTTAAAAGTTACTTAAAAGTTAAACAATTACTTAAAAGTTCACTTACCTCCAAAACCCTGAGCAATGCCAGGCACGGCCTGCTGTGTTTGTGCTGTTGACACCCCAGTCTCTGAGCCAAAAACACTCCTGTAGTGACACACAAACCAACACATACGTTTAAGAAAGCGTGCAAAAAGAAGGGAAAGGGCCACTAAGCACCTGTGCGATAGTCACGGCTTGTAGGACAAGATTTAGATGAATGAAAATTTAAAACTCTGTCTGGCTTTTCAAATAACCAAATATTCTGGCACATTATTAAAACCTGTAATAATTTGTTCTAAACAATCAGTTAATATGGCCTTGTTAACATGGTAAATAATACAATCACAATATAGTATATGAAGGGTTTATCCAAGGGTCATATTTATATCATTGTTATTTTTGCTGGGTTTTCCTTCCTGTATGACGTTTGGTCATGTGAGTTTTGTGTTTTGAAATTGGGTTTTTGAGGCCCTGGACTTTAAATGTAAATGTGTAAATCTGATTCAACATCTGTTTTAAATATGCCATATAAATAAAACTGACTTGACATCACAATCTATAAAAATCAACTGACAATCCTAGAGACAATAGGCTTTTGATTTCTGATCCCCACTGCAGCAGTGATTTGTGTTGGTTTGTGTAGCCTCTCACCCTTGTGAGGTGCTAGTTGTGTTGTAAACACTGGTGGCAGGTGCTGAGGAGCTGAAGACCGTATCTAGCTCTGCTAGAGCAGCATAGCGGTCCCCACCTGCTGTCTGCTTCTGAGGCAAACCACCCACTCCTGCTGCTGCTGCTGCTGCCGCTGTGGCTGAGCTCACCCCACCTGGAATACTACCTCCTGGAATAGAAGCACATAAAAGAGAAGCCGAGTTCAATTTACATCAGTTCACCTAATGCAGAAGAAATTGTCCGGAGATAGCTGCCATACAGAACCTATTGAAATTAATAGGGAATAAATGTTAAGTCATTAGGAAATTTACATTTTCTAGCACAAAAATGCAGTTTAGATTATGAAAAAAAAAAAGAAAAGAAAAACCAGCTCAGTACAATTCAAAGATGCTCAAGCACCAAAATTCTGACCGTGTGATATTAAAATGCTTCAGTCAAACCTATGCCTATAGCATTCCCTGAAGTGTGGAAGTATTTCAACCATGTCCAGCTGCCTTTATGTACGCTGGTTCAGTAACACTGAGGCCAGGGTACAGAGATTGAAAATAGATTACGTGTTACATACAGTTGTGGTCAGAGGTTTCCATACGCTCATCATGGGCATTATTTTCATGGTAATTTGCCGATTTTAAAGATTTCTTTAAACTGCTCTTTTCCATGGTGGAATGATTGTATAGAATAAACCTTTGGTTATTTTGAAAAACAAGAATTGGATGCACAAGTTTAAAATTTATTTTGGATTTTCACTAATTTACACAGGGCCAGTCAATTTAAATTCAGTGTCAAGAAGAGTGGTCAGATATCCAGCCAGAAACATGTCAGAAGCTTGCCAAAGCTTTTGGCTACCAAGGTGGGCAAGGTGTAAGTTGCTAAGGGACATTTAACCAAATATTAGTGGGGGTGTATGTATAATTTGACCCTGTGTGGACTGTTTTTAATATCATTAAAGATGTATGCTGTACAATCATTCCCACCTGAAAAAAGAACAGTTCAAAGAAATTAGTAAAAGCCCAAAATTATCATGACATTCATGCCAATTATGAGTGTTTGTAAATTTATGACCATGAGTGTAAGTAGATATTTGTTAGAAAATATAAATCAGCCCTGTTTTTAGAGACTGCCTGTCCCTGCCCTGGGCAGAAAACTAGTAGGGACTTAAATCTATGAGCCTAATCAAACCTCGTTTTCAGTTGTGTTTTCGTCTTTCAGCCACTCTCTAGCCCTACAATTGAGATCTATGAAACAGGCTAGGCATGAAAAGTTTACCTTGCTCTGTTTTGGCAGAGCTAAACATGTTATCCAGGTCAGCCAGGGCTGCGTATTTATCGGCAGAAACGTTAGTACTCTGTACAACGTCTCTGCCAGCTCCTGTGGAGTTACTCTGGGAGGAGGAACTGAAGGATCCAAAGTCAGCACTACACGATTTGGGGAAGTTGTCAAAATTTGCAAAACTGGCATTTGCTAGTCCCCCTGGGGCGCTACCTGCATGAAAGAGAGAGATTAAAAAGTCATAAGGGGGACTCTGTTTCTCAAAACCAACAATCAGACAGGTTGGAGAGGGAGAGAAGAAGCTGCATGAAGGGTAAAATTTGGAGTTGGGCTGGGGAGGGGACACCTTCTAAAGGACAGATAGCCACATCTGTCCTTTGTAATACTGCACTATGCTGGCTTTCCATTAGCCTATGAACCAAAGGAACAACATACACACAAACACACACACACACACAAAATTATTAACGAGATGTGCAGGGCAGAATTTTCTTGCGACTCTGTTACTTCTGACCTCAGCACCATACTGTGGAGTAAGGAAGTTTTAGACAAAAGCCATCAAAATGTATTTACTGTGACATGGAAAACAACTGGGTATCTCAAAAGGAAGATATCTTTAATAAGCCAAAAAAGTCTGCAGATATTACTGAGCGCTGTAATAACACTGTCAGTCTGAAAGAGTCTAAAAGTGTCTCTGCTTTTTGTAGGAAAGAGGAAGTAAAGGTACGTCTATTTTTCTGCAACAGACTGCATGATAATTTGATCACTATGGACACCTGTGTGCAACTAATTTAACACTGCACGCTAATGCTTGGGAACAGTGCCAATTCAGGGACTTCCCTCGGTTCACACATTCCTGCATATTGCAGATAAATATTCAACTTTTGCTTCAGAGCAGATATTGTAGCATGTCAGGAGCAGATTAGCATTGAATCCATTGAAAGGGGGAAACAGAATAATAAATGATTTGGACATTGAGGTAAAACAATCAGAGCTAACTGGGACACCACACAGCTGTTGCGACCCTGAGGGGGGAAGAGAAGGCAATTTTTAGTAATGACACCATTAAATCTTAATCTGCGGTGCACCGCTTTCTACGAAATATTGTTTATAAAACTACTTTCAGGTCAGGGATACTGCAAACAATAAAGGAGTTGGAGATTATTATTAGAAAACACAAACGATTAGATTCTCATGCAAACGCTTCAGAGAAACGGATGTTTGCATTTAAAAAAAAAAAAAAGAGAGGCATTAAGCATATCAAAATGACTATTTATGAACACCTATACCTGCTCCTGGTGTTTTTTGAGTACACAAAAACACAGCAAACAGCAAATATGCTCATGTCTTTACTCCTAGACCCATCATTAGCAGTGATGTTATTCATTCATTTATAACTCACACAATTTAAAAAAAAAAAGTCACACACTGGATTACAGAAAACAATATCTTGTTAAATTTTAGCTGAATTACTTTTATAAGTAATTGACACATAAGACTTTGATGACACAGCACTCTCAGATTTCCCAATTATTGCTAAAAGGGAAGACTATGCAGCTCTAATTATTGCAGTGTCATATTTTTATACACTTTCATCTGTTTTCTTATTAATCAATGCAACAATCAAAGTTTATTAGTCCTGTCTTCAGCCAGTGAGATTTATCAACTATGAATCTCAATTAAGAGAGACCAAGAAGAGTGACATGGCGAGACACACAGAACACCCAGAGAGAGGATCAGAATCACAATGACTACACATACAGGATGGGTGAGAGGGTGAAAGCTGTTATGAGGGCAAGCCCAGAGAGAGACTTACTGTGTGAACATTGGCGAGGCAGAGCAGTGAGAAACTCACCCATACTGCGGCTGGATGAGAGCACAGTGAATGCTGGCAGCCAAAAAATAAAAAATAAAAAATAATCAAAGAGGGAGGCAGAAATGGGGTAATGAGCAATGTAAGATGGCAGAGAGTTCAAAGAAAAGATGTCAACTAAACAAGAGGTAAACATTAAGAAGTGCTAAATCAAAGCAAATCAAATGCTGCTAAAGCAAAGCATTAAAAACAAAATTAAAAAAACAAAACAAAACATAAGACAGATTTGACAGCTGAAGGCAAACCGTGCAAGGCAGTAAGTGTCTGTAAGAAAGCCACCAAAATGTGATTTTTTTCCATTAAAAAGATACTAAAGAGACCTCTTCACACAAACTGAGTCAATATGCACCCCCCAGCAGAGGGCACTGTAGCACGCAACATTTTCCAGAGACTACGGTCTTTATGGCGTAAATAATTGCCGTTTATGTAAAAGTATGTGAATCAATAGTCCAAGTGCTAAAAATAAACCAGAGGCTGTGCCACTAAGCCCTCAATATATTTTAGGCCCACTGTTTGGGGGTGGGTGGGGGGGCTTTGGCTGATACTGCATGTATTGACATGGGAATTGTTTATTTGATAAAAATAGCTATTGGCATTAGCGCCTGTCATCCAGCAATGTTGAGCTCTAATACACTAATGTGGGGGTCCTGATGTGTTTCTAAAATAACTCTGAAAGTTATTTTACAAAGGGATACACTATGTGGTGTTATGGATTACAGTACCGCCACAAACCTGGTGTTTTACATGTGCTGTTAAAAATAATTATCTGCCTGGTGACTCGATAGCATTTCTATCTATTCATCCATCCAATTTTGCATATTTGTATATTTAAGGACTATTAGTTCTGTTGCACAAAACCAACATTCATTTAGAACCTCAAAAGGTACTAAGTGTACATAAAAATATTGATTTTTCTGACATGTCACTAACCTGTGTGACGCATTAAGTACAGGACACAATATGTAGGCCCAAAGTACAGCTTAAGGTGAATGTTTCTAGTGTGTCTGTGGGATTGTGCATAATCTCTTGAACACAGTACTTCATGTCTGACTTATACCCTCTATTCAATTTGGGATTACCTGAAAAACATGCATGTGGTGTAAAGACGTTTTTCAAATTTGCATGGATTAATGAATGAACACTGTACATATGGAAGGTGTGGGAACAGAAGATATGTGACAACAGTTAAAACAAACTAAGAAGTGATATGGGGGGAAATGTGACCAACAGTGAGGTGTGTGACTAAATTCTTTGCCAGTGTAAATTCAATATGTGTGCACATGTGCACGTGTACATAGACTAAGCCAGTTTCTTTGTGTTTGTGATTTAGATGTGTTATTTGTCTAGTAAAACCAACTTGCTCTACCTGTATTTGAGGGCTGAAATGGGGCCTGGGGTGCAGAGGGAAAACCACCTGTCAGCCCAGAAGTGCTCCCGAATGTGTCAAAATCAGCAAAGACTGCATCTCCTTTGATATTCAGTGGCACTTGAGGTGGTGTAGAGGTGATGTACAGACAGACAGATGAACCAAAAAAAACAAAAACAAAAAACAAAACACACAGTGAGGGGAAAACAATGGATTAATGCATACAATATCCACAGACACAAGTGACTGCAAAACAAATACAATAGGTTAAACAACACTAACAAAATAGAATGGCTATTGTGTTAAATATGGAGAGTAATTAGAGTAGTAGAGTGGTGCAACTTAAAATGGAAAGTGTGTCTGGTTGTCAAACCTGCTGACATTCACCTTTCCCCAGTACTATCCAAGACTCTTTCATGAGCACACCCAGATGTAGAGCAGGACTTGTGTGCTTAGCATTACACACATCATTGATTTTAAAAGGTGTACACCTGTGTGCATGTTTGTTAGTTGTGTGAATGACACTTCAGGGTGAATCTTAAAGGCTCTGAGGGGGAAACGTGAGGACATTATCCTCCAAGGGAAGTAAACACTAACAGCCCTCTTACAGACATTTGTAACCATGGCAATTTGTCTCTCTGATGCCATTTCATAATAAACAGTCTTTGCTCTCTCCACATGCATTGTAAATGTTCAGGGAAATGAGACTGGGATCTCCATCGGGGACAACTTGAGTGACATTACTCAAAAATATAGGCTGAAATAAATCAGAATTGTTTTAAAGTGGTAGCAACATTATTTAACATATAAAGTGATTTAATCAATAAACATCTGTTAAGGGGAGATTAGACAGAAACTAATGAATGGAAACAAGGACGCCCTCAGTCCTCTAAGCCATAAGAATTTGAGGCTATCAACATCTGGATTTACTTCAACTAACCAACTTGGTGGAGTTGTTAGTCATCTACAGCATTTCTTTACTTCTCATTATCCCAGTAGACCACTTTACCATATTTAGCTGTATTTAGCAATCCTCTTTTTCTCAAGTGGTTATCTTAAATACACAGCTCATGTTTTTGTTAGTCAATCAGTGGTTATTGGTTTGTTCCTTACTTGTGTGGCTGTTGAAATGTGCAAAGTTAGCAAAACTGGAGCTGGCTCCTGCATTTATGTTAGGCGGGGCAGCAAAGATGTCTCCACCCAAGTCACTGAGGAGGTCGTATTTCTTGTCATGGAGCTGCTGCTGATGGGTTTGTCCACGGCTCACCACAGGAGACTGGTGAAGACAAGAGATGCAATTAAAAAAAAATAAACGAGCTCCTCAACAACCTTCATGCAAATTAATGAAGAGGAGATAATAGGCCACATGGAAAAACAAACAAAAAAACAAAAACAAACTAAAAAAAAAAAAAGGGACTCTGATGTCTCTCTTTCATTAGTGGTGAAAGATGAACCTTATCCCAATGGGTAAATTTGGTTATTGACCATAAACATGATAAATATGCTTGTGTCTTTAAAGACATGACCTCATACCACTGCTGTGGAAGAATTCACAGAGTTTAATTAATCCTGGGTTGCACCTGCTGTCTGTAACTCTGTCAGTACGGTTGTGTGTTGAGTCCTTATTGTGCTCTAGTCCTAGCTAATAGAGCATTTAGGAATGTGTAAATTGATTACTGAATAGCACTTGTGGTGGTGTTGAACCACAAAGAATTCAGCAAAAGTAATCAAGAACATCAACATTTTTTCAGCCACAGCCTCATCATTTAAATTTTAACATCTGCAATGGTGCTGAGTGCTAACTATTGATTGATAACCCGGCTCACAGCTGAAAGTGTAACGGCAGAAATATTCACACCATTATAAAGATCAAATTGGTGAAGCCTGTCACACATGCTGCATTACTTGTTGATCTCAAAATGTATTTTACATGTTTTTAATTAGCCCATCTAGGTCCACATATGCCACACCTACTGGGCCTGAGCTGAGAATACCATATTTAGTAATAACTACACACTACACAAGAACCAGTTTAATATGCTAATCAGCCCATGTTCATCATATGATGATTGTACTGTGACTTTAATGCATGTGTGCACATTATGCAAATCTCACCTGATTTGGTGGGGTGTGCTTGTTGAGGTGTAGAGAGGGAGCTGACTCCCCCAGCAGGGATTTGAGGGGTCTAACCTCTGGGGTGCTGCTGGTGCTGCTGTTTGAGGAGCCAGATATGGAAGCATGGACTGATGCCACTACCTTGGCCTGCTCAGGAGGCACGTACCTTGGAAGTCGTTTACAATATATGCATTACAATAAAACACATGCCAAGCTGTGGTCAAAAAGTCAACAAAAAGAATAAAAACTCCCATGATTAATATTCCAAAAATAATCTTTTCAATAATTAAATTCTATTTTATCTATGTAGCACCAAATCACAACAAGACAGCCACCTCAAGGGGCATTATATTATAAGGTAAAGA
Source organism: Pterophyllum scalare (assembly GCA_024447675.2). Taxonomy (NCBI): domain Eukaryota; kingdom Metazoa; phylum Chordata; class Actinopteri; order Cichliformes; family Cichlidae; genus Pterophyllum; species Pterophyllum scalare. The sequence continues at coordinate 95,359 of JAMQGT020014670.1, read as the reverse complement.
CCCAACAATAATTACAAGAGACGTGTCAACTTTCAGCTGTTAGGGAGGGTTGGGGCTATGATGCTAGAGAAAACATCTAACGCACAGAACTGTAAAAACTGTAAAGACACTTCAACAATCTGTAACAATCCTAAGCATGTGTAAATGTGCACAGCTCTTTCAACTGAAATGCTCATGGATCCCACCACTGCAACAAAGCTTCAGGTCTACTAACTCAAATGCTCAAGTAGTTGCAAGTCAACCATTTGTATGCATTTTGTTTTTTTAAAACAAAATGCATACAAAAAAAACCCAAAACAAATATGACAAAAAATTAATTTTAGTGTCAATGCCAAACTATTAAAGTTTTAAACTAACATTTGTAAGAGTGAGATACTATTAGCATATGTGTGTACAACAGAGCAGACAATGTGAATGCCTGTCTGCAGCAAACCTAGCATGTTTAAACATGTACCAGTCATTGCTCTCATTTTGATCATATTTCAGACTAAAGACACTAGATGGACGAATGACTTTTTAAAAAAAAAAAACAAGATCCATTTATCTTCCCAACTGCTGACCTAATTCACAGTTTGGGGGGGGGCAACTAGCCAAAGCTCATACGTATTTCAATTAATTATCACCTATAACTTCAAGGAGCAATTAAATCTTGCACATACAACAGCTTTCCTGAAATGACATTCTGTGCATCTCAAGAAGGGTATTCGGTGGCTTGCTGGAGGCAAACTGCTACGAGCTGCATGTGAAACATTCCAAGTCGGGGGGGGCACATATTCGCAAAGTGCACACTGGCAGAGCACTGCTGAGATCTGACATACCATCTCTTTTTCTCATATTTATCTTGTAGGAACTCCTTGACTTTCTGTGGTTCTCTGAAGTCCGGTACTGAAGAGGTTCTGTCATCATAAAGACCGAGCCAGATCTGTTTGCAAACCTAGAAAACACAGTAAGAGATGTAATTTTTGGAGGAAATGGCACACACAGAGACATATAGGGGTTGCTACCAGTCATTATTAGTAATGAAATTGTTTTGCTCCAGTAAAATTAGACAAAAGGAAATAAAAAGACAAGCCACGGTAAGAGAGTTGCAGGTAAAAAAAAAAAAACAAACAAACAAAAACTTATAATTACTATATTATATTTATGTAGAAATAAAGAGAATACCAAAGACCACATCAGCCAATTAAACAAATGAAACACCAACGATAAATGAAATGAGTAGACTTGGTTGTTTTATTGAGGAAAGTGATCCAATATTACATATTTGTCAGACCAAAAGGATGTGATCTCCTTTTACAACAGTAACTGCAAGTAAATGTTTCCAGTAACTGCTGACCAGTCTTTTACGTTGCCTTGGTGGAATTTTACCCCAATCCAATGTTTTCAGCACGCTCAACTCTGGGATGCTGGTGGGATTCCTGATATGGAGTACTTCCCTCAGGCCATTCCATTTCATTTGGTTCAAGTTCAGGACTTTCCAAAACAAGCTATTCAAGAAGATAAACTTTATTTTTCCATGGAAATGTTGGTAGAACAAACTGTATGTGCATGCATACAACTGTAAAATAATATATTCTATACATCTTGGACTGCAGTGGTAATTCTTCCAGCTTCTAGTTAGATCGGCCCTCTGGTGGGACAAGAAGACTCACTACCATAGCAGCCAATGGCAGTAAAGTTGGAGTAGGTGTGACTTCAGGAGGAGACCCTGAGGGAAGCCACTCACCACAACAGCAACCTGGCCAGTGAGCCACCCAGTAGGGGAAAAACAATGAGATGGGAAGGGCCGGGGCTAGCTGATTAGCCACAACTGAATTTTCAGGATATTGTCCAGAAGTAAGTCAGTTGTGGAAGGCACTGTTCTCCTAGATGGATAAAATGATTTAGAAAAATACAAACAGTGCTGAAATGACTCACCAAATACATTTGGACATCTATCAATGTTACCTGGAAGGGTCATCGAGATAAAGTCTTTGTGTGGGAAACAATGTGGTTTGCAACAATTAAAGCCTCCTTTTGTGGGAACTTCTATGTGTCCCCTGTCCCTGTCACTTCCATAGACAGTCTAATTCAAGCACTAAGAGTTGTAAATTACACAATTATTGCAAGCTTGATATTGCTAACTAGCCATATAACTGTCTGTTCACAGTCTGGTAACATCTGGGAGATGCTTCAATGCTACAGTGCATTCAAGAAGAGAAGAATGAAAGATGCTTTGTTGATTTTTTTTTTTTTTTAATCAGAAGAGAAATGAGACACATTGTTGTTATTTCTCATGTCAGACTTTCTCAAAGGCCAGGTTTCAGCCAGTTCCTCCACATCCAACAAATGAACAATGCCAGTCAGAGCATTAGGCTCAACCTCCTCAGCTCCAGTTTGGAAAAGGTTTAGGAGCTGAGTAATAGAGATTTAACTGTCAGTATGCTGACTTTGTTTTGAAAAACAATAAAAATGGCAACAAAATGTGGAAATTCAACTAACTTAAAAGCAAAATGCCTGTGCAAGTCTTATCATTTGTTTTGCTTTTTCTTAATTCGTGCTATGATGATATTAAGACGTTATTATATTTCATGTACTTCTAACAGTAGAATCTAGTAAGCCACTAGGAACCTATATTAAGGCTTCATCACACAAAAACAGGAATATGTGCACCTTGTTTTGTCAAGTGCTCTCTATGAAAAGAGAAGAGGCAGTATTTATACAGCAGCCTTCAAGGATATATGCATCAGCACCAACCTTGAGTCTCCTTCATGTCTGCTTTCCATGCCACTTTGCTCCATCTTTTAATAGGCTGTCCTTCCCGGGTGGCACTGCACTATTTCATACTCTGTTTACCAGAAATGTCTCTTGCACTTTGGTATTTTGCACGGCACAGCTGTCTGATTGTTTACACTTCTTATAAGTAAATATGTGTCAATATAATGCATGAAATACTCGGGCTGTCTACTTAAAAGTGTGTCACAACACTTTAAAGTTGGGTCTGCATTCAACTGAGAAAATGTCTTACAACAATTTTTGTGGTGGGAAAGCAGTGTACACTTTTTAATCTAGAGTTTGTATTATAAAAACGAGTGTCTCGTGCCATAAGCAACAAATAAACAACAAAACAAAGGTAGCTGTAACACTTTACTTGTATATTCCTAAAGCACTCTGAGTGGACACTAAGACTAGAAAAGTGTTAGATAAATGCCAGTCCATATTTATAGTTTCCTCACAGTACCTGAAGGGGGAACCCCTCTCACATCATTTACTTAGTACTTAATACTACAGCAGTAAAACAATATTCCAAATGAATTTCAAGTGTGCCTAAAGGGCCTTACTGCTATGATATAGCTACATGCTATGGACTACTTAAATACAAAAATGAAAGCATGACTTTCACATTTCTAGATTTTTAGAGTCTAACATTATGCCAACCTTCACCGATCTATTAAATACTAAACAGACAACAAGACGCAAACAATGGCTCACCCAGCAGCTAACATAAATGGGTAGTCAGTAAAGAAAAGCTACCAAAGTAATGACAAAGTTGACCTCAGGTTTAATTTATAACTTTATTACGTGACAGGGAGGAGTCACCATTCCTACCTCATTGCCATGTTTCTGCAAGAACTCGATTTCCTGTTGCGTGAAGGTTGTCATGGAGATGGACTTGACTCTGTGGGGTGGATTCAGTCCTCGCCTATGGAAAAATAGAAACAAGGGTCAATTTAATCTGAAGATGGCATACATGAAAACCTCATCTGGACACACTCCAGAGACCCACTTCTCATGATGGGACCATTTAATTAGAAGAGAGCTGAATGGCTGCTGGTGTGTTTAACTGAGGACAGAGAGAAATAAGAGAGACATAATGACAGAGAGACATACTAATGGAAAAATAGAAAAAGAAAAGAACAACCAAAACAAGTGAGCAAAACTCTCCTAACTACATTGATTTAAACTGAGATTGCTCATTCTTTTAATATATTGACAGTCTTCCTTAATATAGAAACTTCCATTAGCCCACACAAGCTTGGCTCATTTTCCTCAGAAGGTCACACAGTTCATGCCACAATGGCCCAAATGAAAAATGCCTGGTTACTGTAATTGTTGAAAAGAGCAATCATTTGCCTATTATTAAGCTCCAGGCTCGATTGTCTAAGTTCTTTTTCCTGGAAACACCTGCACTTTAAAAACTAATGCTGGCTGCAAGGTCGCCGCCTATTTTTATGAGGTGACCACAGAACATTCAGCATGCATGTTTTTAACTGTGACTAGAGTACTGAACACAGCAAACATACTGAAAATCTATCTAGCTCTTAGTTAATTTTCTTGTTAGTCAGTATAATCAGACTTGGTAAAGTAACCGAAAATTATAACCTACACAGCAACTTTAAATGCTTTGAGAAGCAGATAAAGTGGTGAGCAGTGAATAGAATCAAATCAACCAGATATCATTAAGATAGCTATTATACTGTGCCGACTGTGGCCAAAGGCATCTTTTCCTTCCTTTTTCCTTTGCAGCCACCAGAATGTCAGGAGCACAACAGAAGCAGTTGTTTATCGGCATGGATAGTGGATTTATTCAGCCATAACACAGATGTGTAAAAGGAAGCATTCACATCTTACATTGGCATTCACTTATAGAAATTGCATTTAAAACAAAGTCCCTCTTATGATTGAGCATAATATACAAAGAACAATTCTGAATTCAAGTTTTGTAATATCTGTCAACTCCTGCTTTATCATCTACAAGATTTAAATTGTTGTTTAAAATCCACTGAGACATAGAGAATTTACATTTCTAAAAGAGTTTTTACGTTTTCCCTGCATCTGTATGACATGCAAAGCTTTGTATTGTACAAAAACTATAATCTGAGTATCTGCATAATGTATAACCTGAGAACCTCTTCTAGTATTATGTGCATGTTGAGTTTCAGTCTCTGAAAGTATTTTAGCAGAAGTTACATTTAAATGCCAAATGACAACTAAAAAAAAAAGAAAAAGAAAAAGAACTAGATTAATGGTTATTGTTCAATTTCATTTAGTGCTCAGCTTAACTTCCTTTTACTCATTTTTTGAGAAAGCCATGAGAGCTCTCTAGGAAATGAGATCCAGTTTCTTTACAAACAATATTATATACAGAGGAGTCAGATCCTGAAGGCATTGAAATACTAGACAAGCCTGCTAAATTATTCACTCTTGTTACTACCTCTTACAGAACTAGTTTTCATTTAACTTTTTTTTCAATGGATCTCCAAGTCAGCTGACTTCATTTAAACTCTGTAGCTCTCAGGTGTCACCATGTAAGCGCGAGCATTTCACGCATATTTGCGACTAAAAACAGACCTGCAATAGAAGCGTATCTAAGAGCACATGTGTGAATCAGAAGTATTACAACATTGAGCCCATGCACGCCCCAGTTTTATCAACAAAATGACTGACAACACAACAGCAGCACTGAAGATGATGCCGTTATAGATCAATGTGGAGTCTGTCTACATGCACAGGGCAAAGAGTAAGGAGGTGGAGCCGTGATCGAGATGGTGGGCTCAGGTGGAGTGAAAGAAAATGTCTTCTAGTGTCCAAAACAGCAGTGCTTGCTCCTGTGATCACCATTAAAACCTTTACTCTGAAAAATATGGAGCGAGTCATCAATCCACCTGATCAACAAGCTCCAACATGAAGAGAGAACTTTGCAGCTGCTCCCATCCACCGCTGTTTGTTTTATACAGCAAAACATCTACAGTAAAGTTACTGAGGTTAAAATATGCAGATGAACTGTTAACTCAGTCTGATACCATGTTTAAATCAGGCAGCATGGTGAAAGCTGACGGCAGCTGTCCTGCTTTATATGGCAGTGATATCTGCAGCAATCAGGGGTGAGTCTAAAGGGGGCCATGGAGTGTACAAGAGCATATTTATTTCAAGGCTTTACTAACATTTTTGCAGATTTAGATGAATATAAACATAAATAAATAATTATATAAATTCAATTCTATTAAATAGCGGGTAAATAGCGCTCCCACCACTTATACTACAAATCCCACAATGCACCACAACAACTGCTGCGCAGGCCAAGACCAGCGCACTAACCCGTTTTCTGTGTCGCCAGTGACACACTGATCAGTGATCCGCGGATAAAAATGTCGGTCAGCACTTTTTACAGCATGCTAGCCTGACCCCCCCAAAAGGGGCCAAATGAAAACTGGAAAACAGGGATTTTTTCAAACCGGCAAGGCAAAGGACCTGATTGCTGACATTGGAGGTAAACAGTCTGTCTCTTATCCTCGCCTGCAATGTGCGGGGAAAAGAGCGGATTGGTGGGGCGAATACGGGAGAAGATAAAGAGGGGGACCTGCACAGGTGAGCTGACAGTGCATCACTGTGTCACACAGCAGGAAACGCTGCGCAGCAAAGTCCTGAAGACAGAACGTGTAATAAGCACCGTAACACATACATTTAACTTTTTAAGAGGCAATGGTTTAAGTCACCGGCAGTTTCGGAGGAAATAGCTTCTGGATTTGGTGACATGCCTTATCACACAGGTGCCATGAGCTACCTGAGGAAATCTGTCACGTTCAAAGGTGGCTGTGTGAGTCAGCCTGTCTGTGACACAATGAAACATATTATTACGTCTATGCAGCTTCAGGGACGGGACCGCGTGATAATTCGTGTGATTGTCCAATAAATAAATAAATCAGATATGGTCTCCACCGATGTTTGCTGATAAGCTGGACTTTACCGCGCAGTTTACTCAGTGTTTTTCCAACTGTGAAGCTTGGAAATTCTCATCACAGTTTTTACCTGAAAAATCTGCAAATTTTCATCAGCTTGAAATATTTTCATTTTCCCTGATGTGAATTTTGAAGAAAAACATAATTTTATATTTTATTTAACGTGTTGAGGAAAAAGTTGCCGGATTCTGGCCATTCAAATTCATATTACTGACTAAAATCATTATTTTTAATCCTGCTCGGCCAGCGACTCAGACTGTATTCAATTTTGGCCCGTCCTGTGACTGAGTTTGACACCCCTGATCTGCACCATCAGAATGTCTGTTTTGAGGAAAAAGCTCAGTTCTGAGAATGCTGATACGCTCGCTTTTCTTCATGCTCCTTTAAAGGCTTACAACCACACACTCATTCACTAGCACACTTAAACCCACACACAAAAACACATGCACACCAAATCTACCTCATCCAGAAGACACAATACTGTCAAAACTCTTTTTGCTTCCTCTTAATGTAAGAAAGCCTTCCAAGAAGACAGCATTAAGGATTTTTTATTTTATGCCTTAGTTTAGGTTGCATGTACACCTTATTTTGACATTACTGTACATTTAAGAAACTACAGAAACAAGTACATGGAAATGTCTGTGTTGTGGGTTGAGGGAAACTGCTAGCACAGATGTGTGTGGCGATAACCAGTTGCATTGCACGTTCAGGCAAAGCCTGGACTTCACTGTCATTTCTCTGGATTTTGTTCAGTTTTTTTTTTTTCATACAAATGCTGGCAGCTCCTGTTTACATGACTAATCTTTAACCAGTGCTTACACGTTAAAAAAAATTTAAATTTGAATTTTATTTATTTGGTAGGGACAATGCACATTAATAAACAACCGGTAAATGTGCCAGAATTAGCCAAAAGGCTATTTTTCATCTGTTGTCCCATGACAAATCACAATTTGTCTTGCTAAAAAACAAACAAAGGTTATACAATCAAGGTTAAAATGACTAAACTACACAAATTTAAAAAGAGAAAATACAAGCAATACAAACAATACAATACAATAAATACATATGGAAACTACACACAATTTTCATAAAAAGTATAAGTAATTAGAACTAAATTAACTGTTCATATTGAAAAAAAAAACAAAAACAAAAAAACCCCCAAAAAAACACAGGTGGTCCCATGATTGAATTAGGAGAAGGTGCTTGTTGACAGATGTGGTGTGTTATGAACCAAAACTTTAGTTGTTTTTTAAATTGATTATAAGTGGCAGATGTTCTGATTGTCTGAGGAATAGAGTTCCACTCCCGCGCAGCTGTAACTGAAAATGCACTCTGACCAACAGCACTTTTCCGGAAAGGAACAACACAGTCTTCCCGGATTGCCCCTCTTGTTAAATGAGATGTGTTGTTCCTTATATTTACAAACTGAGTGAGTGGTGGAGATGACAGACCTTTTACAATTTTGTATAAATTAAAAAAAAAAAAAAAATCAGTTACTAGTGCTTTTTTGTGTTGGACCAACAAATAGACACGGACCAAACACAGCAGCTCTTATACTGATAAATTATCTGGTCTGTTGTATGAGACCAAAAAAGTCCAGCAGAAGAGTTTTAAAAACTACAATGGTCCCCTGAAAAAAACATTTATGAAAAAGTTCCAGCAGTCCAAATGCATATACTACTACTACTACAATATTACATGAGTATTCGGTACTCATGGGTCAAACTGCTCCTATCTTCAAACTCAGCTTTTTATGTCAGTACACACCTATAAAAGTTTCGTCATGAATAGGAGTGGGTGATCTGGCCTAAAGTGTAAAAGAACAATAGTTCTGAGTGGAAGTGGTGAACTGTGTCTCCAACCTTCTGATGCTTCTTTCAGGATATTGATTCAATTGCTGCTATTCTTGATGTATGCTATCTTCTATTTACAAAAACAGATGCACCTCAAACATATGCGGCATCCCCCAATGGAGCGGTTTCTTAGAGCACTATCTGAACTGTACCCAAGCACACTTTACCGTCAAAGGCCAGTTTGCTTGACTAGTATGATGAGGGCATGCGTTCTAAGGTGTGCCCAGGCACAGTACGCATGTAGTGTGACTGCTCTGAGTCTCCAATGCTTCCTCAACAACAGCTGCCTATGTAAAAGCCATTTTGTCAAGAGCACATTTCAAAAGTCTGTGTGCATGTGAAAGAGCTGAGATGCTGAGACAATTTTAAGTGAGCCCCATCCTAGATTGTTAAGGGCAGTGTGAGGACAGGCCACAGAGGGAGTGGGGACAATCATGCTTGAGTATGGTACAAGGCAACTGTGCCTTGTGTGAGAACACTCTTAATTATGTCAGAAGCCGAGTTAATGTGGAAAGCACTTTATATGCTAAGTCTGCAATTTATTTTCTTTTTCTTATTATGAACTAGAGCCTCCAGGGTTTTAAAACTGCTGTTTGGGCAACCCATGTCACTTAAGTTTCTAAAGATGAAACTTATTCAACAAAGAAAAACATTTTTAAAGTCATACTGCTGCCCAGGTTTTCTTATTACACAGTTCTGACTGTTTGCAAACAGTTAAAAATGCATAAAAAGCAAGGACAAGCAAGTGATAATGTGTTAGAAAGAGTCCAATTTTTAGACTGCCCCCCCCCCACACACACACACACCCACCCTGAGGAAGATAACTGATCAAATTCTGGTCTTACAAAGATTAAACTAGGTCAGATAGAGGGAGAGGCTGTCACGGCCCTTGAGGTCTAAATATTATATTAGCATTTTAGCAGAGGAGTTCTAATACCGTAAATTAAATTTTTGTCAACTGTATCATTTTTTATATTTACATGAAGTTTATATTTTGGGGAGAATTAAATTGCAATACCAAAGTCCCCTTTTTTTTATATATCATAAGTTCTGAGAGTCACAATTTGTCAGAGAACAGTACCACATATTGCACAGTAAAATAATCATGAACTAGCCCCTACTGCACCAGTTCAGAGAGGAAAACTCAGCTCATTTGCATACTGCAACAGCCCCAGGGTGAGAGAAACTGGCAGCACAAAGTCTCAAAAGAGCTTCATTTCACTGCTTTAAATAAAAGAGTAACATTATTGTTTAGTGCCTTATAAAACAGAAAATATAAATTCTTAGTTCATGGCTCACTTTTTGATTAGCCTTTATGTCAAGGTACAGCATCATTAATTAGTCACCCCACCCCTGTTGCACAGATGCCATTTTTCAGAAATTGAATGTCAGGGCTATTGAAATGTCATTTCTGGTAACTAGCCATTGATCACATCATGCATCATGACATTTGGTGTCTATGACACTTTCCCACCTTTGGTTACTCAGGAACACGCAGGCCAAGTGGGGTTATTTCCTGTCATGAGCAAATCTCTAGAAAGACAGTGTGAGTGGCGTTCCTCCTGGGAAAGGCTCCACCATCATGAGGAATGTGTTTACATAGTAAATTCCAACTCCACCCATTAAACAACTACAACTATGGGGGGAAGAAGGTTATTAAGAGGTAGGCAGTTGTGAACCTGCCATCACCCCAAAGAAAGTCAACAGTGTCAGTGTTGAGAGGAAAGGCAAGAAAAGGTTGTCTCAGCAACGTCACCTGTAATGTTGAGTGGGTTGGCTTTGGTTTACTCAGGAAAAAAATAAAGAAAATGCCATGATTATTCAGAAAATTGGCATGATAAGCCAGGACAGTAATTGAAACTGTTTATCAAGTCTAAACATGAATTGTAAGTATAATTCCAGTGTGACCTCACTGCCACTTCCTGTTGCTCACACAAGCACACATCACATGCTGCTGATGTAGCAGCGCATTGGGGCTGCACCACTTCCTGGACCTACAATCACACCAGGCTTCCTGCATGTATCAAGAAGACATCCATCCTTTCAGACCCACACTCTTCCAACATAAAGATTTTCTTGAACATGCTTTTGTCCTGATCAAAAGTCAAAAGACAAGAGAAGAGAAAGGATGCATCATTTAGAACTGAGCTCTCAAGCTAACAAGGAACTCAATTAGCTCACATTACAGGATTCAAAGCAACAGGGCAAATCACATGGGAAATAAACAGTGGAGTCCCGAGAGACCCCACTGGTGGTGTGAAATGGAGGGCAGGTGTTGCCACATCAGCAAACATGGCATTAATCTAATGCTCTCTAAAGCTAACAAATAACCTTCACTTTCAAAGTGTAGTCAGCCAAAACAGGATGCACAGACAAAGGGCACTAAATGCCAATGTGTGGGAGAAAAAAAAAGTACAAAGATATTTCAAAGTCATCCATTACACTAACTGAAACCTGATCAGTGGGGATGTACTAAGAAGTAAACACCTTCCCCTTCACCTACACCACATTTAGGATAATCATTATTCATGAATGGAGAATGACAAGGTGATTTCTATAAAAAGGTGGAGGCTGCATGTTTGCAACACTGGGGGTGGGGTGGGGTGTGTTCGTTATTTTAGTATTTAATGTGCGTTTTTTGAGACCAATAAATGCCAGCACACTTTAAAAGGTCAAACACTACAAAGAGAGAGTGATTCGTGCAATATCAGACAACATGGGTAGCAAAAGGCAAACACTTCCTCCATGTTGTATAGCCCCATTTACTACGCAACCGATTTTAAAACTTGCAGTGAATGACGCAGTGATTACTGCGTTAAAACACTTTCTTTCTAAATGTGGCCAGCATCACATACACCGGCTATCACTGCAGCATGCAAAATAATATTACAGCTGAAATGAGGTGGGATGTGTGTGTCCGAATAAGAAGAAATGCTCCACTAATCCCAAACTACAGATGCTTGTTACACAACTGCACAGCGAAGCTTTAAGTATTAAAAAAAAAAAAAAAAAAAAACACCCCGCTGCAATGAAACTACAAAAGAAATGCACACGGGCTTTTTAGAGCCGTCGGAGGAGGTAAACTGCAGAGACGAAAAGGCTTTTGGTCAACTGCGTTGTCAGCTGAAATTCGTGCTGCGAGGTTCCGACAGAGGATAATACTTATATATCGGATACGCAAAATTGATGAGTGAACTAAACACAACTGATGACCGATATTACATTTATCAGTCGCGTCTTTCACACGCCCAGGTGTCGACCATCACGTTCGCAGCAAAAATGCAGTTACTGAACAAAACATATGGCTCCACGGGGCGCAACAGCTCAGTTACAAGGTGGTGCTTCCTAACCTCTCCAGCAACTGGTAGCAGCAGCTGGCTTATCTGTGGACCTAGCTTGGAAGTGTCAGATAAGTTCACTTGCTAACACTAGATGCTAAAGTAAGCTAGCATCTCCGGTGGTTGATACGCTCGCCTGACACCTTCATCTACGCACCCCGCCCAACACGGCACAGCAAGACAATGTCAGAACAGATAAACTCACATTACCTGCATCTTCGCCAGTTAACCATCTGACGGTAGCTAGCGCTATTATTTGACTAACTGGCTCTGGCTCGGTTTGCTCCATTTAGCCGAATAAGCGCACTAATATCATGTGCGCCATGTCTAAGCTAAGGTCACTGTGCAACTTAATACTTACAGGATGCCAGAGCAGGAGGTACATACGAAGGAACCCACGGTCATGTTGGCATAGGTTGGGCCTCGCTGGTCGCAGTCAAAGCACTTTCTGTTGGGAGGCAAACTCGTCATTTCTCTCAGCATCTTCAGGTGTTTCTCCTCCTGTTTTCGCTTCGCACTCGCCGCCATGGTAAAGAATCTACAGCGGGGGTTCAATAAAAGCAGGGAGAGACTGAAAACTAGCGAGCTACGACTAAAACAAAAGGCTGTGCTTTCCTTTACTCTTAACGGTTGCCGACCCCTACTGAAGACAGAGGGAGAATTGGTAGGTGGGTCTGTTGTCAGGGCGGCCTCGCGTCTCCTCGAACAAGGAGTTTTCAGGCGATGGATCTAGAGCTCGCTAACGGGACAAGAGTGTGCTGCCACGTACTTCCGCCTTTGCTTAAATCCCGTTATGCAGCCACGGCGCTTCTTTATGTATCAAGGCCAAATGGGAGCCTATTACATTCACCACAGTCAAAGATACCTACAATAGATATTCTTAGAGAGAGGTCGTGCTTTTAAATCTAATTTTAGGTACGTTAGCATTATTGATACAAAACTGCTTAAATGTCGCGCGCTGCAGGTATTTCAACGGCATCGGCAGCAAAAATTTAAAGCAGATTCTTGCAGTTACCGGCCACATATGTTCATTTATCTCCAGGTTAGTTTGTGATGTGTATATAAAGGTAGAGAGTGCACGGAGTGATTTGTGTGAAGAATTTTCAGCGATACAACGTAACCCGAAGACTACAAGGAGTATTATCTTGCTTCTAACGGGACATCTCTTTGGTTGTAGTCTCGACAGTGCAAAGAGCGGCACGATTCTGTCTTTAACACACCAGCGCCACTGTGCGGCACTACCGCTAAAGACCAGACCCAATACTAATTAGGTCCATTTTTTTAATGTAATGCGGCACTATTATGTGAGAACATGCATTGAAAACCTCAAGTGTTAAAAGAGCATTTTAGTACTGCTGAGAAGTGAATACTGACCCAAGCAAGGGGGAGATCATGCACAATTACGTGTTCCATGTAAATATATGAATAAAAATTAAAATGAGATATTTAAAGAATCTTAATTAAATCCTTAAAAATCACATTTTAAGAATTTCTTAGAATAGCATATGCAAATACAGTGAAGAAATGTGTGAAAAATAAGCATTAAAAAAGTAATGGGCAATTTTACACTTTCTTTTATTACAGTTGAATAACACATTATTGCATAAGACACAATAAACCAAATAGTATTTGTATTATTTACAAGAGTATTTTGTGTAATGGCCTTCAGGACCTGTACATTATATCCAGAGTAAGCTGACCAGTGTACGTCACAACTGTCATCATATTTACCAGAAAATTATCATTCTTTCTGAGCCACTTCTTACAACACTTTTTCTTAGAACATTACCTGACACTTAAATACCTAACAAGAACTAATCCTGTCAAGTTCAACACATGATCTGCAATCTGTGGGAAGACTTAATTCTACAAACGAGATTCCCGTTCATCCTTGACCCCTTTAAATTTATTTATTTATTTATTTTTTGCTGCAGTGTTAGAGATGATAATTGCTGCCGACTGACTGAATTAATGGCTGCTGATGCTGCTGTTGTGGAGAGAATTCAAAAGGTCTGCGGTTCTCAGTGTAGCCATAAAGTTTCCGGAGGGCCACACGAGCTGCTTCTTCCTCCGCTGCTGCAAGCGTCTCTCCTGGACCCTGAGCCAGTAGCTTCTTGTCACTGAATTAACACAGAGGCAAGCAGGCAAAATAAATATATAAATAAAATATAAATTCTTCATAGTATCAATTTTAATATGAAAAGTCTGCATGTCTGACTCAGACCTCAGAAGTGTACACAACAGGACACGTACCTGTACAAGCCAACAAAGTACAGTGGCAAGACTGTACTTGCTCCAGCGGACTTGATGAGACGAGGCTCTGGCAGAGGAATTTTCCTCTTAGTAAGCTCTTCCACCAATAGTCCCATGGGGTTGACCACAGTCCAAATATCAAAGAGGTCCTTTCCTATCAGCTGAGTCACCAGAAAATCCTAGGAAGAGGAAAGGAGGGATTAAAAAAAAGCAGAATGTCCCACCACTGTACAGACAACTGAGGCAACTGAACAGCATTGACAAATTATGCTTTCTTCAAACAACTTAGTAGGTGCCGATGATTTTGTGCAACGAGCGACCTACCCTGAGAAATAATGCAGTTCGCTCTGCTCCACTGCTTTCCCGCAGAGCTCCGATCACTGCCATGAAAGTAGAATGGAGCACATCATCTGGAATAGGGAATTCTGCACTCATTGTTAGGTCTTCAATGCCCAGATTTCTGGCTACATAAGTGATGACTGCTGGACTGGCGAGGTGCCCTACAATACTTTCCACCCCACTGGCTGGCAGGCTCGGGAAGCTTGCCCTGAACAAGTCAGTCAGGAAGTTTTCAGTGAAAGCTGACCCCTTTTCCCTCAGCTCAACATTATCTTTTAGAGCTAGACTGGTGGTCTCAGAGTCCACGCCCAACCCCTTTCTCCGCTCTTGCTCCACCTGCAGGTAACAGGGATTGATGAAGGCTGTTTTCAGAAGCTCAAGAGAGAAGTTCTCATGGAGGCGATAGTTGAAAGCGTGAACTTCTGCGTGGTAGTCCCAGTGAGGCTTCTGGGACCTAAAAATAGGTCAAATATGATCAATAAGTAAGAATGTACACTGCGTGATACGTCACTAAAATTATGTAAAGAGTCGCAGGTGGTCATGGACAAACCTTACGGATTAAATGTTATTTTTTTAAAAAACTTCTTATATAAAACCTTAATGATAAAATCTGAAACATCCACTGTTTCAGGGAGATGTGGGTTTTCTACCCCTAAGACAGTCAGTTACGTTACTGGTGTTATTTGGGAAAACCGTCTGAACCAGTAACGACACACACAGTGCTAACAAGTCTGAATTAAACACTAACATGTTGTCCATATGCATACTTCTAAACAGACTACGACAAATAAACACATGCTGAAATGTCAAATACACGAACGGCCTTGAGATGCTCTCTAGTGATTTTTGGCGTTACCGCGGTTTCGGAGGTGGAGGTCCTTCCAGCTGCAATTTCTTTGCCATGAGGTACGTGTACGCTTTCATCCATCGTTTTTTCTCCCTAACCTGTGATAATGAAGTATTTCTGCACACACGCTGGCAATGAATCCCTAATGTTAGCACGCCACGATTTAGCAAGTACCCCGACGCCATGTTGGTTCGTAGAAACAGCAAGGTGCAACGGTTAAAAGTGTCCGACATGCAGCAACAAACCATATCCGGTAAGCGCTAGCGTACTGACGAGGTTTTACCATGGAAACGAGCGTAAACGGTAACTAATAGTGAACAGGGAAGGCTGCTGAGGTATGTTTATCTGATTAGATATATAAGAAACTCCCATTAAACACATCGTAAAGAAGTATATTTCTGCTTCTCTCTGTTAATTTGATATAATTTTTGACGATATACACCGCTATAAATCAAGACAGGATGGGAGATAAAGAGTTGGCAGCAACTGAAATCCAAGGTGGAGATACCCGAGGAAGTTGTGGCAGCACTGGAGCTCAAGGATACCTTTGGGGAAAAAAGCTACAAACTTCAGCTCAGGAAAAACATGAAAAACACTCAGGGCCACGAATGACCAAGAAATTCCTGAGAGACCACTGTAAGCAGAACAAACTGTACATGACACCTTACCTCAATGACACGCTGTATCTACATTTCAAAGGTTTCTCCATCATTGAGAACTTAGAGGAGTACACAGGTCTGAAGTGTCTCTGGCTGGAAAGCAATGGGCTCCAACGCATTGAGAACCTGGATGCTCAGATTGATCTGCGCTGCTTGTTCCTTCACCAAAACGTCATACACAAGCTGGAGAACCTCAAACATCTGAAGAAACTCTGCACCCTGAATGTCTCTAACAACTACATACACACCATAGAGAACATCTCCTGCCTCCCTGACTTGAGCACTCTGCAGATTTCCCATAACAAGCTGGAAACCGTTTGTGACATAGAGCATTTGAGTCAGTGTCTGTCCATCAGTGTGTTAGACCTATCTCACAACCTGTTACACAACCCTGAGATTCTCCATGTGCTTGAGGCCATGCCAAATCTGCGTGTGCTAAATCTAGTGGGAAATGAGGTGGTGAAAAAAATCCCAAACTACAGAAAGACCATGATTGTACACCTCAAGCAGCTCACATTCCTTGATGATCGCCCCGTCTTCCCCAAAGACAGGGCGTGTGCAGAGGCGTGGTCAGTGGGAGGGCTGGAAGGGGAGCGCCAGGAGAGGGAGCAGTGGGACACACGAGAGAGGAGGAAAATTCAGGAAAGCTTGGATGGAATGGCAATGATTCGAAAGAAGGCCCAGGAAAGACGTCAACTCAGAGAATTACAAGAGAAAGGTAATCAGTTTTCAACTTTTACAACCCCATGTGTATTCTAAGAATAAATGTGGGTGGATAAACAGTATAATTGTTTCATTTCAGGGGAAAACAATGCTTCTCCTGAGTCCAAGAAAACTACTAGCGAGGAAAACAATACCCAGATTTTAACTTCTTCACAAGGAAAGAAGATACAAGCCCTTTTGCAGGACAGCCTGGATACTCATGAAGGGTTGTTAAAGAAACAGTCAACACAGGGTCCTAATGATCATCTAGCAAGTGAGCATCTGGAGGGAGAGCAGCCAGGCCAGCTGCTGCCAAGAGAACAGTTAGATGAAGATGCCCAGGATCAATCACAGATAAAGCATGCTGTGAGAGAGAGAAAGAAAGGAAAATCCAGAGGCCCCACCACAAGGGCAAGGAAGCACTGTAGGGCATATGTTAGAGACAGAGAAAGAAGATAAACAACAAGAAAACCAGTCATGTGGAAACCAGTTCATGAGAAATGAAGCAGAGAGAGAGCAGAGTAAAAACAAACAGTCTCCTCGTCCGGAAGCAGATGGCAGTGTTCCAGTACACGGTCCTGGACCACAGATTACAGAGCTGGAAGATGCAGAGCAGCTGGAAACCATTTACCTTCCACCGATTCGCTCGCTGCATATTGATGACCTGCCTGATTTGGAAGATGTGGACACAGAAGACTTTAATGCAGTGTTCTCTCATAAGCAGGCCTTGAAACCAAAAATAGAAGTCATATCAGGTGGCAGCAATGAAGAAAAACCAGCTGGGATTCAGAGTGACAGCATCATCACCTTTGATCCAGATAAAAACTCTTTGTTCTTAATGAGTGGCTGCAGCAAATTGTCTGTCCCTGACGACTCTGACATCGCTGGTGTATCCAGAGGATGAGGACACCCTTGCCAACCAGCCAAACTCCGAGGCAGACCGAACTCTTCCTCTCCTCATCGACGCCGCCTGATCCAGCAGATGGAATAATGCCTTAGTCCCTAAAGTGGCCGCTTCAATTAAACTTGGAAGATCAAGCAAAAAATATTAGCTGTTCAAAATAGCAAACTGTAATTCAATGTGTAGCAGATTTGTGATAGTCATTGTGTCCGTGTGCTTTGTCAGCTAGAATACTGTGAAAAGAAGAAATCCAGAAAAAACAACACGTGTAACTCCTTTACAGGGAAAAACCCTGTGAATGCATCAATAAATATACAAGACAACAGACCATGGGTATGGTTTTATTAAACTTTATTAGATTTCCCAGCCAACTCACGTATTACTCTCTCTGCAATAAGTATTCAGCACATTCCCACCATGGAGCCCACACTACAGCTCTTTTTGTATATACTGTGCCTCCGGATGAGATCCGACTGACGTGAACAAATATTTACAACTTAGCATTGGGCAGCAAGATTTGACAATAAAAACAAAACACGAGAAAATGGAACAGACAGAACGAAATAGTACAAAAATAAAACTGTACATGTTTTAAATAAACAAAATCAAAATGTTCAGCCTACGTGCAACAGGCCTTGCACGTGCTAACATCTCCTCACACAGGGATAAGTGCAGTGAGTAGCTAATTCAAAAAAAATACAGAATAATGTGTTCTTTCGTCTTGCTGATGGCGGAAATACAGCCCGGCTCTAACGTCGCAACCACACCCAAGTGTTGATGAGCCAGAAAGCGACGGTGACAGAGTACAGGATCATCTCTCGCTTTGTTCGCTCCTTGTTCTCTTCTTCCAAATGTTGGAGTCTCCGGTTCAACTTGATGAGCTATTGACGAATCAGAAAACTGCTTTCTCAGTCTGGCCTCTTGCACCACAGGACTGAATTAATGTTATTATTTATTATTAAGAACCAACCTGACGTCGAAGTGTTGTTGCGTCGACCACAGTCATGTCATCACCTGTCCCATCCAGAGAGGCTTCATATGTCGACAGTGCAAGCCTTCAAAAAGGAAAACGGCTCGTTTAAGAATCACATAAAATAACCAGCCACATCAGAGTGTACAATGTAGATGGTACATTAAAATACACCTAACAGTTTAACAACAGAAATATAATTTTTATAGACATTTTTATAGAAGCCATCTTGATTTTTTTTTTTGGATCTGTAATGAGAACTCAAGGTAGGAACAGATGAGGACAAGGAGAGGGGGAACAGAATGAAGTGCCAGGTGAAGTTACCTGGAATCATGCAGGGGGTTGGAGCTCGAAACCGACCCCCTCGCAGTGATGGTTTGCTAAGGGGTGGGGAAAGACAGAGTTGGGAAAAGGCGAAAGAGATATAGAGAAACCAACAATGTTGCATCCATGCACACAATTTGGATGTCTTTAATGTACCTATGCTTTCTCTATTTTTCTAATATTTCTATTCCTTTTACAAAGTCTCCAGTGCTCTTAAATCATTTGTTTTATTTGTCTTAAAATATACCACAACTTAATTACTTAAGTTTTCAAAGGAGGCTAAGCGCTCTGAAAATACCATTTTTAAATGTGCCGAAAATATGAATTTGTGAGCAACATTTAGAAGATCTTTCTTTCAATTTTCACCTTATTCTTTCCTCATAAAGGCAAACAATAAAAAAGGTCAAACACCTGCAAAACCTCTTAGAAAGTTCGGCAATGAATCCATATATTCAGCACAGCTTCTAACCCTGCAGTAACGCTGATATTTCAAACAACGATTAAAACAAATTCCTTAAAGAGAATCATTTCCTTTCTTATAAAGCAAACACTTCTGGTGCAACTCAATTCGGTCAACCATGGCTTCCACCTGTGGGAGTTAGTGGTAGGTGAGGCCTTCAGTTCTCATTCTTCTAATAAGCAGGGTACATATAAAGCTTTCCTACATTTTCTTTGATTATTACATGTTTTATTAATATTGTTAGAGGTTAGAAAATGGTCACAAGATGCTTTGGAGCACATAGCCTGTACCACATGACCCTCTCCCCCTTCCAAAACAAATGGTGCTTATGAAATTAAAGTACATTTAATGCAATATTTCATGAAAATAGGTGCAGTCTTTACTGCCTTTGTCAACCAATATCTATTAGGCCACTGTTTTTTTCTTTTATTTCTTTATTTTAAGCAAAAAAAAATGACCAGATGATTGAGAGGTCACCTGCGAGGGTTCTCATCCAAGACCTCCAGGACGTGCTGGTAGGCCCGACGTGTAGTGGACTGGATGAAAGATAAGACACCACTAGCGCTGTAGAGGTTGTGTTCTTCAGCCTCGGTGAGAGGGGGGCATGGGTGAGCAATGGCTGGGGGAAGGGGTCGCACTGCTCAGTGCCCATCATTAAGAGGAGCAAATTCAAAAGGAAAGGGAAGAACAAGACAAGAGAGGGTAGAAGAGAAGGAGGAAGGAAAGGGATAGAAATAAGGAAAGGAAACTGTCCTCCACTGACAGAGTGAAAGTAAATAGGCAAAAAGCAGCAGCCAAAGACTGAACCTGCCAACCACACTGCGTTGTAACACATCCAGCAAAAAATAGAAATGCAAAAAAGAGCTGATTTTAGGTTTGATTAAATGACTATTATCTTGTTCACCATTCAAACCAGAGGAGTGACCTGGTCAACAGTACCAGTATTATGTGTTGCAGAAGGCAATCATCACATTGAAAGGTTTTTTTTTAATTTAAAATCCCAACATTGTATAATAATACTCTCAAATACCAATATTGTTCTGATCATTTCTATCTAATGATAAAGTTTCCAAGCACTTGCAGTGTATACCAGGCCTTCAAACAAACAAACAAATAAAGCTAATCCAAGTAAACTTCACATTTGAATCGCTTTGTATTAAAAAAAGGCTGCTTGACTAGTTTCTTTGAATGGTTCTCCAGCTATTGCTCTGTATCCTACTGCGTAGCTTAAACGGAGGCATGGTCTTTAAGTTTGTAATGCATTAAGCAGCAATATTATTTATTAATTTCAACTAATCATTAAATCATTAAACATTTTAATCTACCATTAAAATCATGATGTTAATGTATTAAAATAGCGACGAAAACAAATGATTTCTGTATCAGCAGTGACAGCAGCAAAAGCTCTCTTGACACAGTGGCTTACAACGCGAATGTGAGGCTCAAACCAAAAGAAAGATGCTGCATGCTTTTACATGCACAAAGGTCATAAGAGGGAGCTGGCACCAAGCTAATGGACCAATACTCACGCGGAATCGTTGCGCATCATCTGAGCGTTATGACGCATAGTTGCATTCTCACTGGCCGAACGTTCCCGCCGTAAACGCCCCTGGGGCCGCAACTACAAAGAATTGACAACTGATGTTCAGGTTATGGGTTACACTAAGGACATTCTTATAATCGATGGGTGAATTGTGTCCTTAGTAATAAGTAATTTGTTGATTTATCACTTACCACCTCCTCACTGTCTGGAGCCGCCCGCTGATCGTCTTCCAGGAAGTCCAAAGGTCGCTCATTGAGGGTGAGGACTCTAGGGGGAGTTTTAAGTGATAGTGCTTCTAGCGGTGTTGACTGGATGAGGTCCAAGTCTCTGGGTCTGGGGAACTGGGGGTCATCACTGCCTCCTGACAAATGAAATGGGCCGAGAGACTGATTCATTTTCTAAATTACCTCATTTACTAACAGTGCGCTGTGCTTTTGATACAAAACTGAATGTATAAAGACTTAGTGCTTACACCTATAGTCAACAAACATGCTGTGATTTTTAGCAGAAGCTTGAATTGTATAATTTCCACTTGTGTTGGCCCCTTCACATAGAAAATGAGCAAATGGGCTCATTTTTTTTGCACCCGCTCCCTATCACTTCAATGCCAGGTTTTGTTTCTAATGGTTGCATGAATGCATATCACTGTGTTGCAGTCAAAGTTCAACAATCCTGAACTCTGACCACAGCACACGTAACACCCCCCCCCTCCAAATGGTGCATTTCTACTGCACTTTGGTGGTAAACTGTCGATGCATGGTGCATACCACCGGAAATGGGTTTCAGGCTGCAGTGCTGCTGATGTCACATTGTTTCTAAAGTGCTCATGTGTATGTGTTTCACCATGGCCAAGTAGGTTCCTCCAGACACCTGGTGGTCTTTTTTTATTTGTAACGCCCCATATATGGCTGCGTTAACAAATGTATAATCATAGAACACATTTAGAGCTGTGTATGTCTTGAGAAATCAATGATCTTGCAGCTAGTGTAATCGCATTGCAAGATGGTCTGTAGTGTTACTTTAAAAGTGAAAAGGTTGACATGATCCTGGCAGCAAAATGGCATCTAGGAGCATTCTGGACAAAGTCCTGAAGCGCTGATAGAGGGATATCTATTATCTGTAGAGGGCTGTGATAAACTGGTGAGCCAATAATGTGCAGAACTCGTGTGACAAAGGACTTTGAGCATCACAGAAAATGCAGACCCTACATTCACACAATGTGTTATAGTATACTTACCAGCAACCACTATTCTCTCTGGGACTTGCATTATAACACTATGTGGGACCTCTAGTGAACCCACGTTAGGGTCCTCGTGGGCTGTCGGAGCCACTTTGAGCATCTCTGGGATGCGCATCCTTTGGCTGATCCCCTCCGTGTACTCCAGCTCATAATGGATACGGTTCATTTCTGCGATCTCTGCCGCAGGGGTGGGGAATGTTGCTCCGTTCATTTGGCTGTTCATCAACACAGAATTAATTGTTAGCTATAAAGGAAAAATCAATTTAAAAAAAAAGGAGAGAAATCATGGTGATATCTTAAAGATTTGAGCGCAAATAGTTTTCCTTCAGCCACACTGATCTCGCCACACCCTGAATAGCTATTGTGCAGTGTGTGGCTTCAGCTGCTGCATGTAGATCACAAAACCAGAATATCTCCTCTGGGGACACAGTGATACTCAGAGAGTGCTGGTTCTAACAGAGCGGTAAGGAGGAGTTAAAGATAGAACAGGCTTGTGATATTATCATATGATGGAGGCAGTGTCTAATGATTTTCCAGAAGCACGCAAAAGGAAACTAATAATCCCAAAACAAACAAAATCGATTTTTAGCAGTTTAGAATTGCTGCCTCTATACAGTGTGTATTTTAAAGACCTCGACGCTAACAAGATGTCAATAAATGGTGATCCAACTGTATACCTGATTAACATAAGAGTTATCTAATACAGCAGCCACGTAACAACATTCAGAAACTTTTACCCGCGAACATTTGCGGAAATGTTTTCCAGCTCAGCTCGATAATTTAGCTTCGGGAAATTAAATTAACTGAAAACACCTCAGCTTAGCGCCATTTCAGAGCTAGCGCGTTAGCCATGTTTCTTACCGTCTAGTCTGTTGCCACGGACCGCTATTTCGTCAAAGAACCTATTCAGAAATTTCTTAAGAAAATGAACCCGTAGTCCGAAAGATACGGCTAAATTTTAAGTAATTTAAGTATTACAGATGATGTAGCTGTAAACCATCTCTGTGATGCGAGAGGACCTTCCTCTCTTCCTGCTTCTTTCTCTGTCTGTACTCTAAACAGGAAGTGCCGTAGTTCTGGAGGAAGTCGGGTCATTAATACCGAGCGCTGAAATTAAAAGCAGAAAAAAAAGAAGAAGGCAGAAATCCACTTGTTCAACTTAAATTTATATTCCGGGTCCAGGTGCAAACAGTATAGGTAAACAAAAATTTAATTTATCGAAATTGTTCAGTTTATCTCAATATAATCTTCTTAACAGTTGTTTACTAATTAAATAGCCTGTAAATTAAAAAAAAAAATATATATATATATATATATATATATATATATATATATATATATATATATATATATATATATATATATATATATATATATATATATATATATATATATATTAGATGCGTTCAAAAATAAAAAACCAGGGCTGCACATTAGATGCTTATAATTATTCGTCTTTTTGTCCTTTATTGTTACTTGCTATATTTTGTTGCTGTTACACTTCAGGTTCCCTCAGTGCGACGAAAAATTGACTGCAGTCGACAGAAAAAACAAAACGAAAACTAAACCCTCAAATATATATAATACTAGTAATGAGCGCACATGTCAGTTGTGCCGGAGGTTTGGGGAGATGGCCCCACAGTCACTGTGGGTGGTGCCTTTACTCGGAGCCATTCAAAGGCAGCCTTTGACATGACACAGTTGTCCCTCTGCGTAACAAGTAAACGGGATATCAGAGATTTGAGTGGAGGATAAACACAACTCGTCTAAAGGCGGACTTTCATAAATGTCAGTATGCTCTTTATTTAACGGGCAAAAAGGCTGCGCCGATTGAGATCTTCTCACCGTGGTTGTAACTGGCTGAAATTATGTTCCCACATATTTTTATTTTGTGTGTGATATTATTTGGCACTATGCATATCGCGTCATCTTCGGAGCTGCAGCTTGGCATGTAAGTAACGTGTTTTTATTTACACCGTTTCCACTGCTTTCTGTTTGCACTTTTATTGCACATTTAAATGACTGATAAGGCGAATGGGAAAGTCCTCACGCTTTAAAATAAGACGCATAAATGAGACGCATTAGACTGGATTTTCAAAAGACCGATGCTGAGCTCAGGCTTTACTGAACTTTTGGTTTTACCTATTGCATTGCTCACTTGAGCTGCTCTCTGTGTTTTTCTGTTCAATGCCCACTAGGAGTCTCTCTTTCGGGTCCCCTCGTGCGTGCGTGAGCACTGTTTGTGTAGCACGGTTGTAACGTGCATCTGCATAATAACTTCCAAAGGAATGCGCTTTTTTGGCCTCTACTTGAGGGTTTTGAATTTAAATAGACTGTGGAGGATATGATTGAAGGAACCGTTTCTAATTACCAGAGAAGCAGAATACTTCCTCTAATTAACTTCAGGCTCCTCTATATTGAAGCCAGATGGTTTATGGATGAGGACACCTATGGATAGTTTACCTGCACTCACAACATAAACAGATGCAGGCTACTTAAACATTAATGCATGCATGCAACAAATACATAGATGTACATGGTAACAAATTAAATGTTACAGGCTGTTTACTGGGTGCTGAAGGCAGTAGGCTGCCCAAATCTGTGACTTTTTTTCTGGAACAAACAGGAAGCTGCAGCATGTTGACATTCAAGCAACTAAACATTAGTATAACATGTATATAACTAAATACAATGTGATATCAGCTATGCAGTAGGCTCACATTGCAATTAACATCACTATAGTCTACCCCTCCACCCAGTCAGCTTTCCACCTCAACAGAAAATACAAATGTTTTCAAAATCATTATAAAAATAGATTTTTTTAATCTTTTTTTTTTTGCCATTTTTTTTAAGTTGTGTGTTTTTCATGCCTAGGCCAAATGTTTGTGCTGACCAGGAGATGTCCATGGTAGGGAGCCGTCAACCTTGTGCCCAGGCTTTTACCCGCATGGTGAAGGTGTGGAAGCAGGGATGCACAAGCCACAAATGGTGTATGGGCTATGAGAGGAGGTAAGTACAGACTTTTAAAATACTTTCAAACTTACTAACAGATTCACAGAGACATTTTATTAACAAGTATGTCTGAAGTAAGAACTGGAGAAGAGTGTTTCAGGCACATGATGACACCTAAGCTCATGACCATAAAGTTACAACAATTCTAGTCAAGTGCATTTCTGTTTGCCAGTGATGACTACCACGATAATGGCCAGGGTTCAGTGCCTTTGCACAACAAGAATGTCCTCTGTTACTTTTCACCTTCTCACATGATCTGGGACTGATAATCAAACGTTTTCATTCTCCTGTAAAAGAGAAACAGTGACAAAATTGATTAGTAATGCTGCTGATAAAACACCAATAGACTTTACTTCTTGCAAAGTGTATTTTTTTAATTTAATGATGTTCATTAAAATTATGCAGTCCACATTGCATTCTTAAGTTTACCCGTAATACCTTATAACGTAATTCCCTGAAAATGATGAGTCTGTAACAGAATCTCCCCTCTTTAGGACAGCATACTACACAGTTTACAGGCAAGTGTACACCGTGGATTTGCACACAGTCTATCAGTGTTGCCCTGGCTGGACTCAGAAAGGTGATGAGAGGGGCTGTCTGCACAGTGAGTAATTACATTTCACCTACATATGTATCAGATGGGGCTACTTTTGATATTACTGAAGATGCATCTAAAACAATAACTGAACCTGGAAACTGAGTCTATTGTCCAGACCAGGGGTGGCAGTATATTTTCCCAAGGCGCCACATGAGAAACTGGGACTGTTGCAGAGGGCTGCACCAATAAGCTGAACTCAGTTCTGCTCAATAGTGGGTAAAATGAATTGCCCACTGCTGGTCTAGACAATGTCAAAATATATAGTCAAATAGGTATGCCTGTGTGTGCATAAGTCCACACAAACATGAGTATATTAGCAGTGCTATGCTATGTGATGCCTCCAGGGGTATGCAGTGCCAATATGTGCTTCAATGGAGGAAGATGTGCTGAGAGCTGGAGACCAAATATGTCAGTGTGCACTGGGCTTCAAAGGCACGCGGTGTCAGTATGGTGAGTGTTCCACTTCCCAAAATGACTTTAAAAAACATGAATTACTCACACTCATTCAGAATCGCCAAGTACATCTTAAATATAAATAAATACACATTCAGAGAGTAACACTATTGAAGCTTTAACAGGTCCAATCCAGACCTTATGCTTTTACTCTGCAAAACCAGAATGAGCCTGTAGTGTAGCTGTGATTGGATGGGGCTGCTCTGTGGGGGCTCTGGCTGGCTAAAGGTGGAAGAGGCTGGCTTTGAAGGCAAGAGCCTGGAGTACTGTGGCTAACCCAGCTGAGCTTCCTCTCTATAAAAACTGTTCATTAATGAGAGGATCTTCAAGTAAAGCAAAGAACCCAGAGAAAAAGTTTGTTAAGTATTCTTTAGTTCAATGGTTTGCAAATAGGGAAATTTGCATAAATGTTTTCCAGTGGAGAAGCTGATTTGAAGTTCCATCTCACTATGATATCATTGTGGTAAACACGAGGCAGCCACCTGACGGTTAGCATATACTTATGTGTGCAAATGTTTTCTTGTACAAGGACTCTTTCTTGGCAGGGAACAGCTGTTTGCCTGAGAATGGACAGTGAGCATTTGACAAAGACCACCCCACCACCTTCCAGTCTCTGTACTAAACCAGACGCTCCCTGTAACCTTTTCATTACTGCGCAGATATAAAGGCAGCATGAGTGCGCTTAACTGTAGCCTGCCAGAGGCTGAATAAGTGCACTCCTTTAAAATGCATCTAAGTAGTTTTTATTACCTGCTATATTGCATTTACATATTTGAAAACATGCTAACTTACAAAGATGAATCATTTGGTGATGATATTTTTAGGACTTCTACATAAATAAACTGGACTTGAAACCTCAAAAGTCTCCACCTTATGACTGCAAGCATCTGCCACAAGTAAATGGTAAACATCTAAAATCAGGCAGGTTTAAACCCTTATTGTTCTTCTTGTCTCTGACCTTCATCTCGTCACCATCGTCGTCTGTTCTTTCTGCTGTTTGTATTCACCTTAGTAATTGTGTGTTTGTTGCTGTCTTGGAAGAGTCCTGCAAAAGAGAGTGGTGAGCGGAGGATATTTAGTTTCTAACCCCCCCACATGCGTACACACACACACACACACACACTCACACACACACACACACACACACACACACACACACACACACACACACACACACACACACGCACGCAGAAGCTTTCCTGTTAGATTTCCCAGGAGAAGTGGCCTGCCAGAGGTTTAATGCAGTCCTTCCTCTTGCTAAGAGATTTCACACAAGCCTGTTGTTGTTTTTTGGAGGCAACGCTTGCGTTTGCTTTTGCACAGGCTCTTTGGTTTTCACACATCTAAGTGACCGATTGGAAACGGAGATACTGTAATCGGGACTTTCATCCTCTCTTTCACATCCTCTTCGGGAACGCACATCTTTGCTCTTTTCTTTTTCTAAAACACTTTTCCTTCTCTCATCCATCGAGGCAGATTTATCCACACTCTTCTGCCAGAGGCATTATGCAAGGAGAGAGTCAGCCAAGCTTCTGTGTTCAGCCAGGTCCCTTCATAGAACCTCTGCTTGATGCAGCAGCAAAGACACACACTTGTCATTCTGATTTGTGTGGGATTAAGCAAATTGTTATCATTATTAACCTGCCTTCTTTATTAGACTTGGAATGTCAGCTTTCACATTCCAAAATGACAGACTTATTTCTTTGCTGTGTGTGATTTGTGTATGATTTAGAACAAACAGAAACAATAACGGAGCAGGAATGTTGACTTCTGTCGATTTATCTTGGAGTCATAAGTTAAAGGTAGCTGTTGGGCTCTTTGCTTGTGAAGATGTTTCACAAGACTTCATTAGCCTTATAGTCTTTCCCTCAGGTCTGAAACCTTTGCCATGTGCTTTTAATCCCTCTGCATGTCAGGTGTCTAGTGTTTGTCAGCTTGTACATTAACCAGTCTTTCAGTATCTATATTATGTTCTGCACCTGCACTGGAGGCTGAGGCGTTGCATCGGAACAGCCGTTTCATCACATAAATAAATCTTTTTTTTTTTCAAATTTTCCTCAAGAGAATTGGTTTGGCTTCTTTGCATTCTTTTCACTTGGAATTATTGTTGTGCTATTTTTTTTTTAAAAAAAAGTCAATAGTGCTTGTTGGTTAAATCAGGGCTTCGCGTGCCACTGGACAAATGTCAAACATGCAACACTGTGTATGGTTGCTGCACTGCAACTACACAGTCCACCTTTGGGAACTTTACTGCTCTGGCATACTTACATAACTGCTCTCATCAATCTTTTTCCAGCCTCACAACAGGCAGCTGCTTTTTTTTGTTTTTTTTTAAAACATAAAAGTAAAATTTCAGTAAAATGATTGCATGCTCAGTATCA
Source organism: Pterophyllum scalare (assembly GCA_024447675.2). NCBI lineage: Eukaryota > Metazoa > Chordata > Actinopteri > Cichliformes > Cichlidae > Pterophyllum > Pterophyllum scalare. The sequence goes on along the minus strand of JAMQGT020014670.1, from coordinate 66,767 downwards.
AACAACACAGTCAAAAAATAAATAAAAATTTGAGACTAGCTAGAGAAGTTGGTACATGACTATATCATAAAAGAAATAGTGAATGCGAGTGAATTTTACACTCCCAGGCAAATAAATAGAAGAATTATGCTATTTCAAGCTAAAAACTATTGGAGCATTAAAGAAGATGTTTTTTGTGGTAGAAATGACATGTTATTAAATGACAATGACATTTCTTTTATATCGTAACCCTGGGTTCCTTGGATTGCAGATAACTGCCTCACTCATCACTGATCGATTTTCTTGAACTGTTACTTTCTTTGGTGCTCTGGCCAAGTTGTGGCGGTAGAACCCACTGTGTGTTGTGCGGGCCAACTGACCACCTGCTTCTCATTATCTGCTGTGAGACAGTAGGCATCATCCATGGAAATGCATGTCAGCCACTGACACCAAGGCTGTGGCGTTAACACTGGGAGGTAATAAACAGCCTGCATGGTGCCTAAAGCATGTGCAGAGACTGGAGCCTCCTCTATAATAGTTGTATTTGTCTGTGCTTGTGAATGCCACTGTCTAACTGTGTTAAGCTTTGGATCAGGCTTTGCTTTGGTTAAGTTGGTGCATGAGTGTAAAATTAAGAGACCATGGGCACACAACTGCGCGAGGACAGAAACCATCTGGTCCTCACTAAAGAAGCCTGACTGTTTTCAGTGCACTTCGGGAGCAGCAGTTCTGAGGAGTGGCTAAGACTTGATCTATAGTTGTAGTGGATGTTTTTAAGAACACAGCTATCAACATCAGTAGAAACAAAGACTTTCTTGCAAATAATTTTGATGGTTTAAGTTATAAGCCGCAACATTCAAACAAATGTTGATGGGAATGTATGGGTAAACAAAGATTCACCTAACATGAATAAACTCACCAGACAGTGTGTCAATGAAGAAATTAAGTATATGTAGCAACAGAAGTGGAGTGGATAGTTTTATTTCCAGACTATAAAGCTGGGTAAATTTGTAGAAGGCAGTGTAGTTATTGCAGTTGCAGTGTAAATCACATTTTCTCTCATGGAATCTTCTTTGTTCATATGAACTTGAATGTTTTATCCCTGAGACCTTGAGCTGTCTGCTGTGGGATCACTTCTCACCCCAGTCACTGAGCTCATGTCTGGACAGGATTGGTTTTCTTTCCTGTTAAATCTAACACACCAGTCTTTATCTCTGTCAGTGTTTGAACACTTGTGTACATATGTCTACAAGGGTGTGAATTAGATTGTGCTTGAATTACATAGAGCTGGATGGAGATTGAGTTGCAGGAACACATCTGCAATCTTTGGTGTTGGTGTGATTCTGTTGGATAAAATATTGGATTACAGTAGATCCTCCCTGACTGAATTAAAGTTTATGGTTGAGCTACAATAAGCAGAAAACAGTTATAGCTATAGAGTGAGCGGCAATTTCTGCAGAGCTGTTAGACTGCAGTAAATAAAACAGTGGGAGACGGTGACTAAATTACCACCAGGTTTCTTCTATTGTGTATTTATTTTTGGTACTGGAAGTAGAGACTCTGTTTATTATATGCATTTGCCTATGAAAAATAGATTATAACCTGTTGGAAATGTTTGACATAAATGGATGCAGCTTTGTTTGGATTTTTCTTGTATGCCTTGGATTTTGTTGGCTGCTTTTGTGCAGTCCTATTTGTTATACAGTATTTCAATAGTGAAGTGTCTCCTGGAGAATCAAGAGTTATTTTTGTACATGTTAGGATGATGTTTGCACGTGTTTGGATTTTGGTGATGTTAGATTATGGTGATTATCATACCTAAAAGTTCTTTTTGTTAATTTGAACAGTCTCATGGAGTTGGGTCTAGATCAATCTGTATGCCTGTCAGACACATAAAACATAAATAGACTTCCCTAACATTTGTTAGCTGTAGTTATTTATGCATCCTTACCAAGACAATATGACAATGCAGTTATCAACTTGCTAAGTTAACCCAGGGTTGCTCACAGGCAGCATCTGACCAATCACAATTATTACTACACTAAGGGAAAAATATGAAGAGATAAACCTCTTGTGTGTGTGTGTATGGGTGTGTGTGTGTGAGAGAGAGAGGGTAAGCACTGTGGAGTGTGTACAAAAAGTGTGTGCTTTAAGCACTTTTTTCAGTAGGACTGGAAAAGAGAAATTGTTTCTATTTGAAGCCACAAAAGAAAGCCAGCAAAAGTACAGATTCTGTAAGTTAACAGACTTGAATGAATGCAAAAATATAATACATGTGCAAATTTGATATAAGGTCAGCAAGTATAAATAAGTGCTCTGTTTTAAGATTATATATTAATTCTTATAAAACAATAAATTACAAAAAAAAAAAATTGTTTGCAGCCAACAGGGGAAAAAAATCGTCAAGGAATACAGTTGCATATAAGAGTGGAAATTTAGCATTGGTACTGATACTGATACTGTGGAAACACAAAAACTTCAGACACTGTTACAAAGCTTTAGACCTTCTTACTCTCAGAGTGGGGTCATCTTACCAATATATTAAAATCTGGCCTACATCCACCAAGGTCTTCAAGGTCAACTTAACGATTTAATGGTCAAAAATGGACAAAAAGCCTCTATAACTTAGAAACTATGATTCTTTTTTTTTTAAACCTTTATTGTACCAGGTAAAAAATGTTTGAGAACTAGTTCTCATTTACAAACTTCTTAAACATTCTCAAACAAACATCTTAAAGTGTGGTGTGTATTGCCAACATATAGAAAGTACCATATAAAGATATAAAATATGTCACATTTGACCTCTGACCTCTCCTTCAAGGCCAATAGATTGAGCAGAAGGTCAAAGTGATAATAATGCTATCTAGAGCTATTTAAAGCTATTTCGTACTGCCTTTGTTTGCACTGGCAATATTTATGAAATGATACTGACATATGGGGAAAACATTATAGTTTACCTCCAAATGTCAGGTCCCATTTCTTTATTTCACATCTTTCTGTCAAGTTGAGCCCAAAATGTGTTATATCTTTAAATAAAGTATTATTAAGAGAAAGTGAATGAGCTACCTAGTTAGTTAGAAATATACAGTAGTATAATATTATATAAGCTCAGGTTATTCATGTCCAGTTATTTACAAATCAATACCTATTATCCATTACCTACTCCTGCATAATGTTTGTGTAATCAAAGCAAACATCTGTCAAGCTGCTCTTGTTTAATTTTTTACTGCACCACAAACTTCTTAAAGTATGTTTAAAAATAACAAAGAAAACAAAATGAATATACACAAAATACAATACTATTCCCTCAAAAGTAAATACTGCACAGAGAGTGAACTGCTTTGGCGGAATTTTGCGCTCTTAGAGTGCTTCTTATTCATTCATTCATTCATTCATTCATTCATTCATATGTTAGACTCATTACATGGAGGACTCTGTGGCGGTGCTGATGCAAACTCTTTCACTGTATGCTTTATTGTTTCCATTTTTCATGCACGAAAATGAATGTTTCCTGAATAAGCCATTTAGGACTGGTTCAAAGATTATACTGTAAATTGCTAAATGTCATCCATAGCTCAAATATATTTGCATCTTGGAAAACACAGGAAAAATAATCTGGTAATGTCTTCACTTGGTATGGAGTATGTCCTTTATAGAGCCTCTGCCAGTGTTTAATCCCCTGTCTTCCACTGCTCTCACATGTCTTTGGCAGTAATATCGCGCATTCCTGGATATGACTTTGTACAGAAGGAAAAGTCTGTTCAGGATGAATTTTTGCTGGTATGTCTGTTACCACTCTGAACCTTAACACGAGTGTCAGTGAAGCAATCCGTCCTTCAAAATAGAAAGAAACCATAGTCTTGTTCAGTTTTCTGGAAGTAATTAAGCTCAAAGATGTAGTCAAGCCAAAATATCAATATGTGGTTGCAATAAAAACATGGCCGAGGAAAAAAAAAAATCTAGTCCCAGATTTAATTTGATAAAAATGTAAGTGGAAGGCCCAGAATCGAGGTGTAAAAGGTCTTAGTAACTCCTGTGGTTGTTCTCACAAAACAGTGATGTCTTTTACAGGTTTGGAAGGAATCCTCTTAAGTTAACTAACATACCATGTGGGGAGTTTAGCTTCTGCAAGTCTTTCCATACACTTAGCTCCATAGCAGAGATCCAGGTCAGTTTTAAGCATTGCGTTTTAACTCCTAAGCAACCCAAGCCTCTTGTACTTATCCTTTCCCTAGTTCTTTGGCTGTAGGTTAAAAACAACTCATTTTGGGGCTGTTGTCTTTTCAGCATAAGTCACTGTCAGCAAATATGGTCTTAACACATTTTAATCTTGGATACATGACGCCGCTCAAAAGTCCCAGCTCACAGATCTGCAGCAGACAGAAATGAATTTAAATAATCAGAACTGTACGGTTGTAATGATGGCAGCGCGCATTGCTTATTCTGGTCTTGTCTCAGAGGTTTCTTTAGCAATATGTTCGATCCTGGCAACTACAGTGCTGAAGTCTGTGAGGTGCGGAAGCCATGACGTTTGTTTCCAAAAGAACTGCAGTGCAAACTTCTAAATTACCTCTGACAGGTTGGTTGCTGGTTTGGCTAGCTTTGGTGTTTTTATTGATCGTGGTTAGTGAAAAGGTTCACTGAAAACTAGGTTCCCGTACAGCTCTGGTGTAATAATGACTGAGCAACCAGTACCATTCTCCCAAGACACAGTTTAAACACACACACAACTATACACTTTTAAAATTTTATTTATAATTAAGGTAATTAGAGGACACATGGTATCGATCAGCTTTTGAAAACTGAGTTAAAAGCCGCAGATGCTTCTGGCTGAATGCAGCAGACCTTCCAGTAATACACTCTATCTTTGGTGAACTACTTAATTAAATCATTAGAAAGACTCCTCATTAAACTGAATGTAGAAACCTACTTACAAAATGAATAGTTTGAAGTTAACACCTGTCCTTGCTGACAAATTCAGAGGCCTTTTATTCCAGACAAAGCTGCTGTCATAAAAGTGTAATATTACCTTGTTTTTCCCATATTCAGTGTGAGCTGCATGGGTTCCACTTTCAATCACTAAAAGGAAATTAAAGTTGGACACTGAAATCTGATAGTGACTGGATGCCAGAAGTTTCTGCAATTCATACAAAGAAACTGTACCATAGACATTTGTGATTCTACAGGATAAACACAGTTTATCCAGTAGAAATGCTTCCATTATGGCCAGTGTACCTTTTCATACTGTTTTCATTCCTGAAGTCTATAGTTCTCTGTATGGATAGGAGAATCACATATTCCAAAACACAGATCAAAAGATGGCTCGTCTATCAGCAGGACACAGGGAGCAGGGTGAGTGCTACATGATCAGCATAGCTATCAGAGGAAGGAAGAACATTTGGTCAATTGCTGGCATATGACAGGAAAGTATTCATGTGCTAAACAAACACCCCCACATCTCTTCAAATGCATTTAGCCATCATTTTTATCAGGTTAATGCTGAACGGGCTGCAGCTGATGGCCTGTGAGATTAGCCATGTGCACTTAAGGCTCACTGTGGAATTCCTACAGTAGCAGTGGAGTTATTCTTCCATGAACTTGGTTTTGGCTGAGGCCTATAGCATTAGTGCTGAGTTTAGAAAAATAAGCCTAAGAAAGTGGCCCCCTTTTTTGAGATTTTTCAAGTGGACAAGTGGGGAGTTTACTAAATACTGCTTAAAGCAAGCTAGCAGAAAGGAATATAAACTTTTGGCCTTCACTAATCTAAACCTGGAGAAATATCTGATATGCAGCTGTTTGGCTATAAAGCAAGGGAATGAAGTTCTGATTGTTTTTCATTATGAACGTTTCTCAGAAGCACATTTTTTTTTCTTTTTTGAATATGCTGTCTTTACCTTTTGTTGTCTTGTAGAAGAATATCATGGAGATAAAGCCACTGCGAGTCATTTTTTTTTTAGAACTTGAGTTCATGCATTTTCAAGCTGATCTACTTATCTACTGTAAGCATTAGGAGAAGTGGTAAAAGGTAAAAATAAGGAGACTATATTGAAGCTTTGTAATTTAGTACTTAGAGACATGCATCAAAGTAGTAAGAAGTTTCAGTGCTTTTTAAACCTGAACAATCCTCCTTAGAACTATCATGGTTATTCCGTATTTGAAATGGTGGTGTTGAGATGTCAAACAGCTATGCACCTGCAATGCATTAGGTATAAATCTACAGCCATGTTTCATCCTTTCTGTGGAAGGGGTTTGTGAGAAACCAAACAAGATAGCTTTCACAGATGTTGAAGAAGGTTTTCATGAAATTACAGGGCAAAAAGCTGAAATAAGACTCTCAGGACAGGGCTTCCAGTTCAAAATTTTATATCCTAATTAATTAGTTATGTTTTATTTGGAATATTTTGTATATGCACCAATCAAGGGTAATATTATGAGCACCTGTCTAATATTCTGTTGGTCACTATTTTGCTGCCAGACAGGCCTGAACCGTCGAGGCATGGACTCCACCAGACCTCTGAAGATGTGCTGTGGTATCTGACTGGCACCAAGAAGTTGCTTTAAACTGCGTGTTTGTGAGTTACCAGTGAGCCAAGCACTTCTGATTTGAGGCTTTCTTTTTTAGAGGAACCACAGTACCGTAGTCGTACGCAATAAGGATGTAGAACTACTGACAAGATAATCAGCCTCTGTGGGAGCAGAGTTTAGGCAACTGCTCTGCACTGTGTTGGCACATGGCATCAATTAAGATAATAGTGGAGGAATTATGTCCTTAAGCACTTTCAGCACTTTCAGAAACACTTCTACTGTAGTGAAATTTATTCCCCACAGTCATTATTCCACATGCCATTATTGGAAATTTTAATATTATTAAGAAATGATCAGACAAAAGAGGGTTTTCAGGCAATACTGTTAAATGCTCAGTTACTATGCCATATGTCAGAACAAGATCCAGAGTGATTATAGTAGTGGGTGGGCTCACTTGTATTTTGAGAGAAGCCAATTGAGTCTAATAATAGATGAAATGCAGTGTTGTTCATTTTCAGCATCTACATGGATGTTAACATTTCCCACAATAATTATTTTATCTGAACTGAGCACTAAATCAGATAAAAAGTCTGAGAAATCACATAGGAACTCTCAGCATGGGACAGGTTGACGATAGATAACAAATAAAACATTTTTTTGCATTTTCCAATTAGGGTGTGCAAGGCTAAGAGATTTTTGGTTTGTTTTTGGTTGGATTGGGAGCAGACACAGTCTCTATGGGAATGGGATTTTGGGGCAATGACAAGAGGAGAGAAGCTGCAGAGAGGCATGTCAGACTGCAACTTTGCTTCCTGGTCCCAACTCTGGATAGTCACATCAGACCAGGCCACCTTTCATTGGTCTGTGGCTCAGTCCTGATGCTTACATGCCCATTGCTGGCGCTTTTGGCATTGGACAGTGGTCAGCATGGGTACCCTGCAGCTATGCAGCCCCATATACAACAAACTGCAGTGCACTATGTATTCTGACACCTATCTATCAGAACCAGCATTAATGTTTTCAGCAATTTGAGCTATACTAGCTTGTCTGTTGGGCCACACGGGCCAGCTTTTGTTCCCCACATGCAACAACGAGCCTTGACCACCCATGAACGTGCCACTGGTTCATCACTGTTCCTTCCTTGATAGATACTGACCACTGCAGACTGGAAACATACCACAAGAGCTGCAATGCTTTGAGCCAGTTGTCTAGCCATCACAGTTTGACCCTTGTCAAACTTGCTCAAATCTTTAATGCTTGCCCATTTCATCTGTGTAAATGTATATTTGAATATATTTGTTAATTACAGAGTTGGTAGAATAAATTAAATGGTGTGAGTAAATGTGGGGAACAAAGAATATCATTCAAGTCCTTTGTCCTGCACTGTGAGGAAACAAATAAGGTTTTATTATCGCTATTAAGAAACAAAAGATGAGAAAAAAAATGTGCACATCGAGCAAAGAACCTGCGTCCCTGTAAGACTGTCAAATCTGATCCACCCTTACAATAAAGCATGAGCTTTGTGTTGAAGACATAAATGGGACACATGAGCTGCTCAAGCGAGGTCACCACATGGTTCAAAGTGTGTAGGCTTACAGGTTCTTTAAAATTAAGAAAGAGGAGGAAAGAAGCTTTTCACAATACTTGTTCACATATCAGTGAGTCATATTAACATACCCAACCTTTATTCCTTCTGTTATTGTATGCTTCAGAGAAGACTTGAAGACAGTTGGCATTCTTCCTAAATGTTCTGAGCCATGATTGATTGTATCCCCCCCCTCAAGCTTGCCATATCTTGAAAACAGTCCCCCTTTTGTCTCATCTTTAGTTGTTACTGAACAGATCGTTGAAGCTTACTTCCCTCTCTGTGACAGGTTCCTTAAAGCTCATCAGCTGTCCTCAAATAACCTTTGACCTCTGGTGTGGTTCACAAGAGATTGTGTTTTTCCCAGAACTGCTCAGTGGGACATTTCTATATTATGACTAAAACACATTTTCAGCTTAGATAGTAGAATAATAAATGAAAACAAAGCGCAATATTTAAATAATTAATAAAACAAATGACTAATAGAGTGAAGGAAATGGGATGTACTGGGAGACGTGAAGCTTCCAAATCATCACTTGGAACATCTCACCTTTGAAATATTACAGCTCACTGGCAAAAAGCAGTTATGAGGAGCTGCTGCAGGAGAATAGCAGTCAAAGACTGTGTCCTGTGTCATGAATGTTTCTAAGAGTTGATGGTCTATTTTTAGAGCAGATCTCACAATTTAAACAATCTTTAAAAAAAATTTTTTTTTAAGTAATGTGTAATGTTAAAATGTTTTCATTGTTAATTTGTTATAATAGAAATAAACTTAGAATAGATGGGAAGTAAGCATCAATCTTGCCCTAGACTCAAATTCCATCCATTAAGGAAAAATAAGTAAACCCATTCAGACTTGAATTTCACTTATGACAACTGAAGTTCTGCTGCGTTCACTGAACAGTGCTGGGAGAGAGAAATCATTCAGCTGAAGCCTGCTGATTCAGTTATTGATCTAGATTTGTATCTTTAAATGTTTTACCATGAGGGAAATGGGCACATGATTGAGGATTTGTTGATTTATGTAATGTCCATGTACTAAAGGTAGTTTTTTCAAGGGACGGAAAAATGTTGGTCCTTGGAGAAACTGGAAAACGGAGGTACTGTAACTATGCAGAGGATAGTAATGTCAATAACACTTGATGAGATATGCAGGAATCAGGACTTGGTGGTTGATTGTTGTCTATGGAGAACACAAAAGCATTCAAACAGCTGTCTTCTGTGTTAGGCCTGACTGATGGAAAACACAAATCACTTACATTCATAAATGAACCAGAGACCAGCAGTTTCCATCTTGTTCTGGGCTTTTTCAAGATAAAAGAATAGATACATTTCACGAAGAAGAAAGCTCTGGCAGAAGGCTCACAGAGGATAGCCACCTGCTGCAACCAGTTGGGGGTCATATATCGGCTTTTTTTTTCTTTAATTATCTCTGTTTAAAAATCGATTCCTGGTATCCTTCAATAAATTAATTTAAGGATGCACTACTTTGGCTGTGACACTTGGGTCCACACAGGAGCACATTTGCAGGCTAGAGCATCTGTCATGAGTGAATGGAGCTGTTGTTTTCTAAAAAATATGGGAGCTTTGCTAAAGTTGCAAGAAAATCACAATATTATTATCTGTTTGGATTATGATTAGCATTTCAATCTCTCAGTTACAGTAAAAAATGCCCAGATACTACACTCTGTTGCAGGGTTATATAATTAATACTCAGATACAGTAATAGTTTGTCACTTCATTAGGCAATGGTATTGGCAGACTGCACTTGCTAAGTGCATGTTGAGCTCCAAAATTGTGTTAATTTGATGACAGTTTGCATATGGTCATGTTGTAGTGGTTTGCACATTTGCCTTACACAGGAAAGTTTCCTTGTTCATTTTCAGGAGGAGACACAAACCCAGTCTCAGGGGGGGGGCACAGGCTACTGTACGTGCAGTGCTGGATAAACGGGAGGGTTGTTTCAGGAAGCACGTCCAGGGTAAAGTCTGTGCCAAATCAAACATGCAGCTGCTCCATCTGCTGTGGTAAACCCTTGGGAAATAAGGGTGCAGATAAAAGTACCTTCTTCTGATGACTATGGTGACATAATGACATGGTTTGTATCACTAAAATGCTTCTTTGTAAGTGTCGCGGCTTTCTGTCCTGGAAAAGCTGGATGGCACTAAGTGAACATTTCTGCAAACACAGTCTTTCCCTGCTCATCCTCTTATTTGGGATGGCAAATGACCCTGAGCTAATACGGAGAGCTCATTAAGGCTCCAGGGAGCTGCAGGATCAAAGTGGGGATGTGTGTGTGTGGAGGGGGCTCAGGGCTGTAAGGTTAAAAGTCTATGTCACTTCCTTGTGAGTTGATGAAACGTGTAGCCCAGGGTTATATCTCTGTGGACAGCTATAGGCATGTGCATGTGTGTGCATGTTTTCCTGGCTGGACACAAAGTTTCTTAGAGTGGATGGGACAAATGTTGGACTTCCATGTAAGTAAAGGCTTGTAAAAGCAAGGCGATGATTAGATGAAGCTGCCGCCTTCCTCTGTCATTTATTTGTATTTTTCTGAGGAAAACAATGTGCTTTACAAAAAAAACATTAATTATAACAATAAAACGACTAAAGTGATTTACAAAGAGCTGAAAGAGAAAGAGGACTAAGCCGTAATAATCAACACTGACCATCATCCTCTGGAGATTTTTCTGAAACTAAATCTGAATCGGAGATGTGGTTAAGAATGTCTGTCTCTCTAGATAACTTAGAAAACCCTGCATGCCCTTGGAAACCAAGTGTGGGTGTGGCCTGAAAAAGAAATATGGCGACCCATCCTTTGTTTCTGAGGTCCTGCAGAACTCTGCAGACTTTTAAGGTCAGTTTTCACCGTGTAATAACTAAAATACAATAGAAACATTTCATTTATGAGCATATTTATCTCTGATTTCACCTACTGTAAAATATGTAGCCATACAGTATCTCTTTCTCTCCACAGGGAAAACACATGGTTGTAATAATTCAGCACCACTCATCCAAACTACAGCTCTTTGCATCACATTGCATGAAGGGTTTTGAATAGGCTATTGATAATGCATCTTGCATGCTCAGCTGGAGACAATTTTGACTGCTCTGGCTTTGTGCTGTTATCAGGCAGTAGCTTGCACATACACAACTTGCACATACTTTTCTTTTTTTGAGAATGCAGATGTAGGGAGACAGATATATTATCAAGTATTTTATGTGAACAAAATAAACAATTTTTCATACCCTTTTTTTAAAAACATTGGCTGAGTCTATTGCTCCATGGGTGTCTTCCCTCAAAGTGAGAGTTCTGCTGAGTATGCTAAAATCGAAGGCCATGGTTTTTTTTTTTTTAAAGCAGAGGCTTTATTTCTCAGCTTATTGAAAATGCATTTATGTGCCTTATGTTCCAGCATGTTATTGTGATACATCACAGTAAGATGCTGGAACCATGTCTCATGTTCAGTCAATCTACAGAAGCAAGCTGCCAAATGATTTTTATTTTTTTAAGGGATGCTGTTTCCTGTTTATTTTTTTTTCCAAATTGTAACTCCATCTTGGGGTTTTTACATTTTCTGTTGTTCAAAATAAACAAAGTCAGCAAGAGGCCATGGTTAATATTTTTAACAGATGGGGAAAAGATACTAAATAACATTTTCTTTCCACGTTCTCTGACAGGAGATGTCTGTATCTGACGTCTGCAATTCATATCTCTGACAGCATATCACTTTTTGAAACTAATCTTGTAACAGTGTATCATGAACTCAAACTATGGGGCAAACAGCAGCATTTTAACCAGTTCATTCATAGATCAGGATCAATTTTATACAGTTATCTTTGGATTGTAAGTGCTATTTTGGTAGTGGTAAGAGTGGTATGAAAAACATCTTATCAGTCCTATCAGCACTTGGGGACAGTGCCTCTGTATTGGCAAACTGGGGTGATGGTTCCCCTCTTCAAGAGGAGGGACTTCAGGGGGATCATGTTCCTCAGCCTCCCCTGGGAAGGTCTATGCCAGGGGACTGGAGAGGAGAGTCTGTCTGTTTGTTGAACCTCGGATTCAAGAGGATCATTGCAGTTTTCATACTGGTTGTGAAACACTGAACCGGCTCTTTATCCTCTCAGGGATATTTGAGGGTATGTCTGACATGCCTTCTGTAGAGAAAGTGGAGTCTGAGAGTTTGTGTCCCTTGGGGTGTCCTGTGGGGAGTGCTTTGGGAGTATTGAGCATGTTGATGTGGGCCCCTGTATACTGGTTGTGAGAGCTTGATTGCTGACAGTAAGTCAGACACATTCTTGGTGGTGTTGGACTCCGGCAGGTCTGCCCTTTTCACTGATTCTGTTCACGATTTTTATAGACAGAATTTCTAGGCACAGCTGAGGGTGCAGTGTGTTCAGTCTGGTGGTCTCAGGATTGTGTCTCTCCTTTTTGAAGATGATGTGGTTTTGTTTTCTTTGTCAAGCAATGACCTCCAGCTTGAACTGATTATGGTTTGTGGCTGAGCGTGATGCAGCAGGGATGAGAATTAGCACCTCAAAGTCTGAGGCCGTGGCTCTCATTTGTGTCCCCTCTCAGGGTCTAGGATGAGCTGCTGCCCCGAGTGGAGGAGCTTAAGTATCTTGTGGTCTTGTTCACAAGTGAGGGGAGAGTGGAGTGGGTGATTGACAGATGGAATGATGTGATGTCAACAGTGGTGAAGAGAGATGAGTGTGAAAGCGAAGCTGTCAATTTGCCAGTCTACATTCCCTCAACTATGGTCTTGAGCTTTAGGGAGTGATAAAAATAATGTGATCATGGATACAAGAGGCGGAAATTAGTTTCCTCTGTATGGTATCTGGGCTCCCCTTTATAGATAGGGTAAGGAGCTCAGCCATTTGGGAGGGGCACAGACTACACCTCCACATCAATAGGAGCCAGTTGAGGTGTTTTGGGCAACAGACCAGGATGCATCTTGGGGTCCTCCTAGGTGAGGTATTCTGGGCATGTCCCACTGGGAGGAGACCTCGCGGCAGACTCAGGACATGGTGGAAAGATTAAATCTCTTGGTGTCCCCCAGGAAGACCTGGAAGAGGTGGCCAGGAACAGGAAGGTCTCTGCTTACACTAATAAAATGAAAAATACTCAGTATTACCATTATAGCTGCACAGTTCTTCAACATTTAAACATTTTTATTGATTTGTATGATGATGTTAAGGAAATACTCTGAATCTCTTTAATTTAACTTTTTTTTAAAAATTTTACTGTATTGGTTATTCATACTTTTTTTTTTTTTTTTTTTAAATAAAAAAGATAAAACAGATTGTTATTTAGTGAATTTGACGGCAGCTTTTCCACCTCTTTGTTTCAGTTTGGTTACCAAAAAGTCTCGTCAAATCTGTGCGGATCCGTCTCTCTCCTGGGTTGAGAACATCATGAAAACTCTCGGACGAGGAGTCTTTTTAAAGCAGCCGTCTGCTCACCCTTACAACTTGTTCTGCTTTATCAGATAAAATGCATGCAACTGATTTTTGTATATGATTTTTGTAATAAGTGCAACTCTGTTAAAACTGCTCCAGTTTTAACAGAGTTTAGATTTTAAGTGAGCTTGAAATAATCCACGGCCCTTTGATTGTGTAATGTCTCTCGGATGCTTTGTATTATGTATTTTATCCTCCAGAATAAACATCACACAATAATATCAAAGACTGTGAAAACTTTGTTTCATCTCTTCTTAATTCCTTCTAAGCTAGAAGACAGTCGAGTCAGTCAGCCTTCCTTAGATACTGTGTAAAATAACACTTTCTATGGTCTATTCTGAAAACATTTTGCACTGAATGGTACATTTATGTGAAGTACAATTATTTTACACACAGTTTGTCTAAATTATATGTGCAGTTGACTTGGATTATACTTACTTACTTTTAAAAAAGATCTGCCAAACTAATAAAATTGTATATGATTAAAAGAGTTAGTATTGCATTTGGAATTAAAAATAATCAACTCTAATAATTATTTTCTAGTCAGGCCTTTCTCCAGGTCATCTCATTAGGTCACTTGATAGATAACCCATGCCTGTTTTCACAACTTGGCTCATGTGATTATGCACAACAACAGTGGGTCAACAGCCGCTTCTGGGCGATGACCATCAATAGGGTTTAAATACTCAAGACTGTGTGAGGAAACCCCCACAGATGTGGGGAGAACATGCAGATTCCACACAGAGAGGCTGCAAGGTGGAATCAAACCCAGGCCCTCTAGATGCCATTCTAGCTGTAAGGCAGTAGTACTAACCGCTACGCCACCGTGCTGCCTCCTTAGTGGGGTTAGGTTAATTGGTGACTAAATTGCCCATAGGTATAAATGTGAGTGGTTGTCTGTCTCTGTGTTAGCCCTGCAACAGGCAGGCGACCTGTACAGGGTGTACCCTGCATCTCAGCCTATGTCAGCTGGGATAGGCTCCGGCCACCCCCCCCAACCCTGAACAGGATAAGCGGAAGAGATGGATGGATGGACTCCACCAGTTGGTTTTAAAACTGAAGCCTTTCAGATGAGAGATGAAACATATTCAAGAAAGTCTCGTCACCTTTTTCAAGCTCTAGACACTCTTCTATAGATAATCTTTATAGATTATAGATAATCACTGTAAATAAATATGTCCTTGGACATAAAGAAAATGTGGGGTATCCAGTATGTAACTTGTTTTATAAAACTTTCTTTCATTAATGTTTTCCTGCTGTATGCTGAGCCTAAACTGAAAACTTGATGCGTCACCAAGGATGGACAGATTAACACGTGGCCTTGTCTTGGTCATTATTGCTTAGTTTTAACAGCTTCAGTTAGTTTGTATTTTGCCCTTTTATTTCTTTGTTGTTTCTCAGCCTGCAGCCTCTTACTGACACCTTCACCAACACAAATTAGCCAGCAGAGTAATTAGTCATAGTCTTGTGCTTATTTTTGCAAATTGCTTCATGGAGGGTGGATGTGCAGGTAGGTGAAGCATCTTAGACATTCGCAGCTGAATGCAGTGCTGATTCTAGACAAACTGAAGATGTGTTTGTAATTCAGTCTTTTCACCTAGTTTCCTGAGAATGGCATGAATTGACAGCCACCTTTCTATTGAGAGCATTTCTGATGAATTGAAGGGCCCGATGCATCTCTCAGGTCCTGTGTCACATCTTTGCTGGATTTTTCCCCGTATTTCTTAAGGATATGACTTTCAGACACTGTTTACCTGCTGTAGACAGTTTTTTAGGCATGCCACTTTTTCTTTTGTCCTGCATGTGGCCAGTTTCCTCTTTTTTTTTTTTAAATAACACCCTGCACACCATCACAAGATATATCAAGTTTCTGCTCATAGCTCTTTAGGAATCAGCAGGTATGAAATACAACTTTTTGCCAGTTAAACTGTGTTATCTTTGGCATTTTTTTGTAGTCACCTAAATTAATGGTAGAAAATTAAGTGTTATTACAACAGAAAACATTCCTCTGAAAATGGTCAGGTACAAGGACTGGACTGAAATAACAGCCAAGAAAAACTTTAAAAGCCTCTTTGGGTCAAGACCAGTTTAAAAATTATAACAGCATCTGGCTTAAAAATATCAATCAGGTCAAGGTCAGAGGTGTTACCAAGTGAGAGGTAGCACTGAAGGCTGCCACTTTTTTTTATACACAGACTTCATCTTCAGAGCCTATGATCAGAAGCCACGGGTAAATTTTCAGTTGTACAACACTAAATGAGTTGTTCTGCACTAACTTTGTTACTCATCACAACATCATGTAACAATAAGGTGAAGACACACACGTCTGTATAACTGTGACTGCCTTTCTGCCGTGTAGAAGTGAAAAAAAACAACAATAAAAACACTGCCATCACCAGGTCAAACTTGAAATTGCAAAATCACTGAGGCTCCATTAATGGCATGGGGAGCTGCTCAGAGTGTACACTACCTCTTGCTAGAATAGGGTCAAGTCCCACCATGGCTGAATATTAAGAAATAATTAAGAAAATGGATATTATTAGTATTAATATTAGTATTAGTATTGGTATTATTACTTAAAAAGTGAATTATAAACTCTGAAATGCTTATGGCTCTGAAAGTGGAGCAAGTCATCCAATATTAAGAAAGTCTGTGGTTCAGTCCCAGGTCCCTCCAGTCTGCCTGCTGGAATGCCCCTTGCACTCATACAGTGTTTGTGTGTGATAGGTAAGGCACTGTATGAGTGTGTCTTAATGGCCCTCAGTGCTTTTAATAAGATTTGACATCTGTTTATGAAATATCAGGGGTTAGTACCGCACAGAAAGAGTTCATTTGGGGGTTTCGAGACACCTTTTTATCTTTGGCTTCCATTTACATTAAAGTGAGATACCCACTAATGTATGATCACATGAGTGTGAATTAATTTATACTTTTGTTGTTGTTTCACTACAAATATCAATGTTTTCAGTTGAAAATGTCCTCAATTAATTCGTTCCAACTAGAGATCTGGTTCACTCTGTTTGTTTTTTTGTTAACGGGACATGTATGGACTGTTTCTTTTTATTCACCTTTCTTACTGTGTTTACACTTCACTCTGTATTTAATGAGTTATTATAAGCTCTGGCTCTCTTCCACAGCATGTCTTTTGTCCTATCTCTCTCCCTTCAGCCCCAACCGGTCACGGCAGATGGCTGCCCCTCCCTGAGCATGGTTCTGCCAGAAGTTTCTTCCTGTTAAAAGGGAGTTTTTCCTTCCCACTGTCACTAAATGCTTGTGACAGTGGGAAGTCATTTTGACTGTTGGGTTTTCTCTGTATTATTGTAGGGTCTTTACCCACAATACAAAGCACCTTGAGGTGACTGTTGTGATTTGGCGCTATACACATAAAATTGAATTGAATTGAACTGAATTGAATTGAACTGAGATGATGTAGTTGGTTAGTAAACTCCTTCACCTTTTGGACATCATGGAACGGGAGATTTGCATCAGAAATGTGCAGTTAATAAATCTGCAGCAACTGTGTGATGCTGTCATGCCATTATGGACCAAAACCTCTCAGAAGTGTTTCCTGCAATGTTTCGAATCTGTGCCAAAAAGAATTAGAGCTGTTCTGAAGGCAAAAGAGTGTCCAGCCCAGTACTAGCAGAGTGTACCTAATGAAGTGGCTAGTGTGTGCATAACATATAAAATATCTCAGATGTGATGGTTTAGCTCTATACATCTTTAATTATACCACACAGGTAATATACCAGTGACCTTTCATCAGCATACAGATTGGTGTGGCTCTCCTCAATATTTTATGGCTCACTTTCTATTTTACAGCCAGATCCTTTCTCAGGTAAGAAGCTCCAATTCTCCTTGTAGACTTAAAATATGATGTGTTCATATCAACTTTTAAATCTTTCGTACTAGTATGCTTACAAACTTCATGTGGTTTGTGCTGATTTTCAGCGGCTGTATGGAGAAGAATCTCAGCCTCCATTTGATAGGATGTGGACATCCAGTGCACACTCAGTTGATGCCACCTGAAATGAGTCAACGTCACCTTTACAGCTTCATCACCGGAAAGAAAATCCTTGAAATGGATTTGAGCAAGTTTGACAAGGGCCAAATTGTCATGGCTGGATATCTGGGTCCATCTCCAAACTGCAGCTCCTGTGGAGTGCTCCATTGGTCAGTATCTATCAAAAGTGGAAGAAGGAACAATGGTGAACCAGCGACAGGGTCATGGGTGGTCAAGGCTCACTGATGCATGTGGGGAATGAAGGCTGACCCGTGTGGTCTGATCCAACAGATGAGCTACTGTACCTTAAATTATTAATGCTCATTCTGAATGGTGTCAGAATACACAGTGCATCATAGTCTGATGTGTATGGACCTGCATAGCCACAGAACAGGCTGTGTGCCTATGCTGACCCCTGTCACCCAGCAAAAGCACCAACAGTGATTTCCAACCACTGACCAACATCAGTGGATGGCTGTGACAACATCAGTGACATCATGTGGATGGCTGGGTGCATGTGCATAACTAACCTGATACCTGATACTATGTTAAGGAGGCCAACTGGTGAAGGCAGTCCTGCCATCACTGTGGATGCTACATACCTCAGCATTGCTGCAGACCATGCACACCCTTCATAGAAATGGTATTTCCTGATGACTGTGGCCTCTTTCAGCAGGATAACGTGCCCTGCCACCAACCTTCCGATTAGCTGATGACTTCTTGTACCTCCTGAGCCACCCCACCCTTTTATGAATTTTTTGTGGCTTGCAGAAATTGGTTTTGCTGCATGTTGGTGTCATGCTTTGGGCTAAACCACAACTTCATTTACTCTCAATCTAACTGAGTGGAAAGTTCTGTCAGAGGCATTTTCAGCACCTTTGAAACCACAGCCGCCCTTCCTCTTTTGCTCCAATGACACCATTTTTTTTCTTGATTAATGTAACACTACACCACCTTTTATTTAGAAGCCCTTTACTGCATCTGAAGAGCAGCTGCTGTCTTTATCTTCATCATCATAAAATACTGAGGAACAATAGATCATCATGAGGACCGCTCACATCCTTTTGCTCTGCATCCTAGGAGCCGCTTTGTTGTCTACAGTTGACTGCAACAGTGAGATTACCTTAAATTTCATCATTAAAATAGATCTTTTTTGAGAAAGTCCAATGATATATACGTTAATGCTCTTTCCTCAGATGCAAATGGTCCCGACACCTGCTGCTTCGTGTTCTATCCAAGAAGAATGGACAAAATGCGAATCAGCTCATATTTCTACACTGATCATCGGTGTGCAAAGACTGGAGTCATGTAAGTGTAGAAATCTGTTTAATCTAATGGCTGAAATGATTGTCATGTAAAATACTCAGTATTAATGCTGTAACTGGACAGTTCTTGGACATTTAAGTATTTTACAGATGATTATTTGAATTTAAATTCATAATTGTTTGGGGTTTTTTTTTCTTAATTTTACTCCATAGATTTTGTTTGTAGCTTGGTTATTCTTATTTATTTATTTTACTTTAAACTAACTCTAACTAAACTAACCTCTTTGTTTTAGTTTGGTTACCAAAAAGTCTCATCAAGTCTGTGTGGATCCGTCTCTCTCCTGGGTCAAGAATATCATGAAAACTGTGGACAAGAAGTCTCTTTAAAGCAGCTGCCTGCTCGTCCTTACATCTTGTTCTGCTTTATCAGATAATATCATATAAAATGCATGCAGATGTGCCTTCATGATAATAATAAGCGCCAAATAACTCTTCCAACTGCTTCAACGTTTAGCTTTTATGTGATTGTGCACCTGAAATAATTCACAGTCATGCTCTTTGATTGTGTAATGTCGCTTTGTATTACGTGTTATATCCTCCAGAATAAACATCACACAAATACAACAAAGAGTGTGAAATGTTCAGCTCACCTTCTGAGCTCTGACTCAAAGATTCTTTTGGTTGAGTTAGAATTGGAATTGCATTTGGAATTAAAAATAAATAAATAATCCCATCTTTAAATGGACTGGTTCTTATGTAACACTTTTCTACTCAAAGCACTCTTACAACTTACCTCATTCACCCCTTTTTTATGCTTAAGTGCTTTCTATATAATACCCACACACATTCATACTCTGATGGTTGCATCAGAGAGCAACTTGGGGTTCAGCATCTTGCCCAAAGATACTTTGACACACAGAGTGGAGCAGCCAGGAGTCGAACCGCCAACCTTCTGATTAGTGGGTGACCTCCTCCACCTCCTGTGCTTCAGTGAGGCTTTTATGGGGTTTTTCCTTCCTAGTTGCTACGCCTTCCTCAAACTGCTCAGGATTCACTGGTAACCTGTACAGACTTCACCTCCTTGCCTCTTGCTCAGTGTCAGCTGGGACAGACTTTCTGGTTTACTGGCTGGAGGAAACCGTTCTTTATACTGGTCTCTACTGGTCTCTGCCGTTTGGACTTGCTGGGCTTTAATGAATGCTTGCCTGTTGCTCAACCTGCTACTGGTCACATTTCAATGCAGTAAGTCTCACTTTAAGCCATAAAACTACCTGCTCCTTCTGTGCACTCTGTTTTGAGTCTAGATGTAGTTCATCAGAGATATTAGACAAGTTTTATCAAAGGAAATAATCAAGCAGTCTAGATCGATGTTGCTTTTAGAAATCTTGTATCAATAATCTTTTTAGCACTAGATCTTTTTTCAAGATAAAAGATGCTACAAGTATATTCTTAAAAAAAACTTCTTTCTTTTAAATCACTATAATTATGTCCTTGGACATATTTATACCGTATAGAAATACAAATGTGTGGTATCCAGTCTGAAAAAAACTTTTTATGCTGAGCCTGAACTAAAAACATGCCTGAAGCATCATCAAGGACGGACAGATTAAAACGTCGCCTTGTCTTGGTCATGATGTAATTTTTTTTTATTTCTTAGTTTTAACAGTTTAACTTAGTTTGCATTGTGCCTTTTTATTTCTTTGTTGTTTCTCTCAGTGAGACCTTCACAATTAGCCAGCAGAGTAATTAGTCATCGTCTTTTCTTGTTGTTGGAAATCGCTCTGCTGCTTCATGGCTAAGTGTGGATGGACAAACTGAAGATTAGAACATTGATCAGTGGTTGGAAATCAAGGCGACTCTTTTATTCTCCTTTAACTAATTTCTCTTGGGACCACTAACTGGATTTCCATTGTGCAAAAGTCTTAATTCTGTATATTTTTCCTAGAAAATGGGAAATAGGTGCAAAACATTCATAATTCCATCCATTTCCCCAGCACTATTGCTGCAGTTTGTAGTCAAAATGATGAAGTTCAAAGGACTGATTCAAATGCTGCATAGATTTAATTATTTGTTTAATTTTTTTGATCATTTCTTACCAGTTACAAATAAGGAGAATTTATGTGTTTAAATAGACAAATAAGAGGCAATGAAGTATACACACTGGTCATGTATACTTTCATGACACTGCAGCTGACAATTCATTGTGATTAAGAGAACATTCATATATTAGGCCTAACAAATTATGTTTGCTGCTGTTACATGCTGTAGGTGTTTGAGGGCTGACCCAGCAGCATTGATCAGCCTCTGTAGCTGCTACACATAAAATGTGTGTTGTTAAGTGATTGTGAAGGTTACTTATTTCTGACAATAAAAAATTATGAGCAAGGTGTCTGAAACTCACCAGGCAGTGTCTCTGGAAGCTGAGCTTTTTTAGGTTTAGTAAAAGTAAAATAATAAATACTGGTTTCCTTATGAGGATGGAATTCCATATTTTTATGTTCCTGCATGCACTAAAAACATGGCAGTTACAATCAACAGTGTAGTTAAGCTCTTGAACACCTGTTGAAATATATGAAAAAACACTAACACAAACCCCTGCTCGGTCATTTAAAGCGATATGAGCATGCAGGTAAGAACATAACTGAACTTAAGAAAAAATTGTTTATTTAATGTTTCTATTTGATTACTATTTGAAATTTTACTTCCAGGAGGCTGAGGGTTAGCACTGGAGCCTTCCAGCACTTTTATACATAGACCCATTTTCAAAGCCTATGATCAGAAGATAAATATTAATTTGTACAACACTTAATGAGCTGTGTGTACTAAATCTGTTACTCATCACAACATCATGCATCAACAAAGTATAACTGACTGGCTTTTGGCTGTGTAGAAGTGAAAAAACAACATTGCCATCATCAGGCTAAATTTAAAATTGCAAAATACTCTACTGAGGCTCCGTTATGGCATGGTGAACTGTGCAGCTTGTACCTCAGCTTTTGCTAGGATGTTGTTAAGAAAATGGATGTTATTAGAATTAGTATTTTTATTTATTTATTTATTTTAAGTGAGTCATCCTGGCCAGTTGTCTCAATTAGTAAAAGCTTCACTACTGATTTGATATGTAAGATGACCGCTCAATTTTACACCCAGGTTTGTTACTGTCCGTGTGAGATGTTGACTCAAAAGACCCAGATCAACATTAATTTTGGAGGCGTCACTAGGCTAAAACAACATGACCTCAGTCATTTTATTGTCCATCCATCCATTTGCTTCTGCTTATCCTTTTCAGGGTCAAGGGGGGACCAGAGCCTATCCCAGCTGACATAGGGCGAGAGGCAGGGTACACCCTATACAGATTGCCAGCCTATCGCAGGGCCAACACAGAGAGACATACAATCATTCATACTCACAGCTATGGGCAATTTAGAGTGACCAATTGACCTAACCCCAATAACTGCATGTCTTTGGGCTGTGGGAGGAAGCTGGAGTACCCGGAGGAAACCCATGCAGACACGGGGAGAACATGCAAACCCAGACAAGGTGGAATCGTACCACCATGCCACCGTGCTGCCCCTTTTACTGAACCTTTTACTGTTCAAGTTCAAAAAGTTGGTTTGCAGAATATGCATTTTCCTGCTTCATAAATTTGACATCAGCATAAAAGTGGAATCCAGTGTCATGTCTTCTGAGAAGTGATCCAATTGGAAGTAGGTACAGGGAGAAGAGAAGAGGGCTAAGTATAGAGCCTTGAGGCATTCCACATGTAAGGGGCACTACACAAGATTCAACAGCATACAGGTGTGATAGGTAAAGCAATTAATGCTGTCATGCCAACATGGACCAAAATCTCTGAGAGATGTTTCCAGCACCTTGTTCAGCACCATAAAGAATTACTGCTGTTCTGAAGGCAAAAGAGGGTCCACCTCAGTACTAGCAAGGTGTACCCAATGAAGTGGCTAGTATGTGTATGACATATACGATCTCTTAGCTGTGGTGGTTTACCGCTAAACATTTTTAATTATACCACACAGATGAACATGGATTGGACCCTTCAGATCGGTGTGGCTCTCCTCAACGTTTTATGGATCGCCTTCTTTTTACAGCCAGATCCTTTCTCAGGTAAGAAGCTCCAATTCTCCTTAGAGACTTGAAATGTGATGTGTTCATAACAACTATTAAATCCTTCATACTAGTATTGCTTATATACTTCATCTGGACTGTGTTGATTTTCAGTTGCTGTATGGAGAAGAAGCTCAGAGAGTTCTGATGAATTTTGTATTCAGCCTCCATCTGACATGATGTGGACATCAACTCCACACTCAGTTGACACCACCTCTACACCTCCATCTGAAATAACTCAGCATTCAGTCAAAATCACCTCTACATCTTCATCAGATATGAAGTGGACACCATCTAAAAAAGGCAACATGTGTTTGTTTTCATATCCTTGTTTTCATATCCTGATCAATTTTGAGATTTTGGAATATTTTGCTTCCAGAACATGTTTTGTTTCAGACTAGTGGGGGAAAAAAATGCTTGAAATACAAATTTAAGTGTTTATATTATGACAGTTTGTCTTTTGGACAAACATTAGCACAAATAAATTGAGATAAAAATTTTAAGTTGGCTTTAACAAATTTTTTTCAGATTTGTGTTCTGGATAATTCTATAAATCAGTGCATTGTTAAATAATACCTATTTCCCATATTGAAATAGAAAATTGAAAGGTACAGTGTATAAAATCTCACCACTAGATGTTGATAGATTGCAGATCACACGCTGGTTTGTCTTGTCACCTTGCGTGTGTGTGCATGTGTGTATCTGTGGTTGACTGGTGTTAAGACTTGGTGTGCAGATGAGCATATCTGCACACACTAACTAAACTGCCTTCCACGCTGAGGATGGTGGGTGATGGCCTCGGATGTGGCATTGTTCTGGAGTGCTGTCACTGTAGGCCCGGGGCCTGCTCTTCCCTGCCCTGTGGGTCCTGTCTCCCTCCCCTCACCCCCAACCGGTTGCAGCAGATAACTGCCCCTCCCTGAGCCTGGTTCTGCCGGAGGTTTCTTCCTGTTAAAAGGGAGTTTTTCCTTCCCACTGTCGCCAAGTGCTTGCTCATAGGGGGTTGTTTTGATTGTTGGGTATTTACCTTACAATATAATATGCCATCCTGGAGGATTGAACTAGTTGTGTAACCTCTTTATGCTACCAGCAGTAATGCTGACCCTAGTCAAATGCAAAACTAGTGAAAAAAACACTCAGAAAAGATGTGGAGGGGGAAAATGTCAGTGGCCACTTGTAAAATCATTCCTGTTGTGGGTTTTTTCTCATTGTTGCCCCTATAGTGTACTATTAATCTCCACAGCGTGTCTTTTGTCCTGTCTCTCTCCCCTCACCCCAACCGGTCTCGGCAGAAGACTGTCTCTCCCTGAGCCTGGTTCTGCTGGAGGTTTCTTCCTGTTAAAAGGGAGTTTCTCTTTCCCACTGTCGCCAAGTGCTTGCTCATAGGGGGTTTTCTCTGTAAATATTGTATGGTTTTTACTTACAATATAAAGTGTCTTGAGATGACTGCTTGGTGCTATATAAATAAAATTCAATTGAACTACCTACCTCCCTTTTCCTGGAAATCCCATTAGCCTCTGTGTAGGAGGGTCTATAGTTTTTAGAGCAGTTTTTGTCTGTCTGCAAGCAAAAAGTAGCAACATTGCCCTAAATCAGTTCAGTTGAGTTCAATTCAATTCGATTTTATTTATATAGTGCCAAATCACAACAAACAGTCACCTCAAGGGACATTATATTGTAAGGTAAAGACCCTGCATATCAGGCAACCTAAACTTTGTTACTTATTAATGTTTGTAAGCACGTATAACTTGCATTATTTTCTTTCTATATGGCTAAACAGTGTTGTTCTGTATTCCAACCGTTAGGAGACCTGGATGAGACAGTGGCAGCCAATTCTCCTGTACTGGACCTGACAACCTCAGAGATGATTTCTTACATAAGATCTGCAGCTGTTCACGTTCAAGTGAAACAACAATCATACCATCATTCTGGAAAAAGTGAGTTAGTGTGCTGCAGTTTTTACTTTCTGTGTCTGAAACTATGGATGGACGTCTTATAATGTCTCTCGTACCATAACGAATCAGTATCATTGCACATCATTAATATTTCTATTACTTCAGGATTGGTTCTAAATCAACTAGCATGTTTTTAAGAAAGCCAACCTCATTGGTGTGAACTGTATTTGATGTTCTATGCTTGCTCTGAGACCATTTAATATGGTTGCAGCTAAAAGCATTAGTGAAGGGTGCAAATGATTTTATTGCCTCTGACAGTGAACTCATATCTGTGCTTATCCTGCTAGACCTCAGTACAGCTTTCAATACTGTTTACCATAACATATTATTACAGAGATTAGTGCATGCCATAGGTATTAAAGGTACTGCACTGCAGTGGTTTGAATCACATTTATCTAATAGACTCGACTTTATTCATATAAATGGGGAGGGATGGCTGGATCAGGGCTGGATCAGGTGAACCTGAACCATCCCTTAGTTATACTCTATAGGCCTACGCTGCTGGTGGGTTGCCATAATGCACTGAGGGTTTCTTTTCATTCACCTCTTTTTACTCTCTTTATACACCACTCTGTATTTAATCATTATTATTAATCTCTGGCTCTCTTCCACAGAATGTCTTTTGTCCTGTCTCTCTCCCCTCACCCCCAACCGGTTGCAGCAGATGACTGCCCCTTGCTAAGCCTGGTTCTGCTGGAGGTTTCTTCCTGTTAAAAGGGAGTTTTTCCTTCCCACTGTTGCCAAGTGCTTGCTCATAGTGGGTCGTTTTGATTGTTGGGTCTTTACCTTACAATATCATATGCCTTAAGTTGACTGTTGTGATTCAGCATTATATAAATAAAATTGAATTGAATTGAAAAAGAATAAAACTGTATAAGAAGGCATAGGAATACCTTCATTTAAGCAACATATTCATTTAATTGAACTCATAGTTGCAGTTGCAGTCAGATCAGCCTTAATGAGATGGGGCTATCTTTTATCTTTATCACCATCAACTCCTGAGGAATATTAGATGATCATGAGGACTGCTCATAGTTGCTCACATCTTTTTGCTCTGCATCCTGGGAGCTGCTTTGCTGTTTACAGTTGACTGCAACAGTGAGATTACCATAAATTTCATCATTAAACAAAGGTGTTACTTTTTGAGGAAGTCTAATGACACATGTGTGAATGATCTTTCCTCAGATGCAGTTGATCCAGACAGCTGCTGCTTTGTGTTCTATCCAAGAAGAATTAACAAAAACCTCATCAGCTCATATACTGTGACTGATCATCGGTGTGCAAAGGCTGGAGTCGTGTAAGTGTAGAAATCTGGGTTTGTTTTCTTGTCAAAAGTAAGTGTAATGAAAAATATTCAGCATTACCATTGTAACTGCACAGTTCTTGGACATTTACACATTTTAATTTTACACATGATCAAGAAATACTTCAATTTATTTTAGTTCATATTTTTTCTCTTATTTTTTATCTCTTAAATTAACACTATGAATATTGTTGTTTTGTAGCTATCAGTTATTCTTACTTTTTATTTCAAAAAAAGAAGAAG
Organism: Pterophyllum scalare; assembly: GCA_024447675.2. NCBI lineage: Eukaryota > Metazoa > Chordata > Actinopteri > Cichliformes > Cichlidae > Pterophyllum > Pterophyllum scalare. The sequence continues at coordinate 40,330 of JAMQGT020014670.1, read as the reverse complement.
CAGACATTTAGTTAATGATAATGGCAGCAGCTTTTCCACCTCTTTGTTTCAGTTTGGTTACCAAAAAGTCTCGTCAAATCTGTGCAGATCCGTCTCTCTCCTGGGTCAAGAACATCATGAAAACTCTGGACAACAGCTCTTTTTAAAGCAGCAGCCTGCTTATCCTTACATCTTGTTCTGCTTTATTTGATAATATCAAACTAATGGACTAAGTGGTTAGAACTGGAATTGCATTTGGAATTAAAAGTAAATAACTAGATACAGTTCTGGCTGCCCCAGGCCTTTCTGTACTATTTACTGAGTATTACTGCTTTTTCAAATTGCTCTTACTCAACCCAGTATCACAGCATTGTGTATAATAGACCTGCTGGTTCACACTCTGATTCTGGGTTGGGTAACATGTCCAGATTTCACCTCCTTGCCTCTTGCTCAGTGTCAGCTGGGACAGACTTTCTGGTCAATAAACTAGGAAATGACCAAGCAGTCAGTCAGTGTTGCTCTTATAACTCTTCTATTGCACAGTCCTGTATATTGACCATTGTCAGTGTCTTTTCAGCCTCATTACTCACCACTAGTTTTAAAAGATATGATATGTTCCAGTTAGGTCCATAAATATGTGGATAATCACATTTGTAATTGTGCCTCTGTATATGTCTTGTTAGAAATAAATAAAATGATGCAAAATGTAACTCTGTCTCAGTGAGTATGGTGTGCATTTGGTGAATCAGACATTCTGATCATGATGTTCTTTTGATTTTCTGGTTAAATAAGAAATGGCTCAACTAAAAAACCCACAAACACAATGATGAAGTTATTTTAAAATATTTTGAAGCTATGGACTGGCCTGTCTGTTCCCCAGACCTGAATCTGATTGAGCACATCTGGGACATCATGTCTCGCTCCATCCACCAACGTCACGTTGCACCACAGACTGTCCAGGAGTTGGTGGATGCTTTAGTCCAGGTCTGGGAGGAGATCCCTCAGGAGACCATCTGCCACCTCATCAGGAGCATGCCCAGGCATTGTAGGGAGGTCATACAGGCACGTGGAGGCCACACACAATACTGAGCCTCATTTTGACTTGTTTTAGGACATTACATCAAAGTTGGATCAGCCTGTAGTGTGTTTTTCCACTTTAATTTTTTGTGTGACTCCAAATCCAGGCCTCCATTGGTTAATAAATTTGATTTCCATTGATAATTTTTGTGTGACTTTGTTGTCAGCACATTCAACTTTGTACAGAACAAAGTATTCAATGAGAATATTTCATTCATTCAGATCTAGGATGTGTTATTTGAGTGTTCCCTTTATTTTTTTGAGCAGTGTATAATAGACTATTGTTCTATTAACAAATTAGAGACTACAGTCGTGTCTTTAAATGCAGAAAAGGCATTTGATCGGATAAATTGGAAATTCTTACTGGCAGTCCTACAAAAATTTGGATTCGGTTCATCCTTTATAAATTGGGTCAGAACACTACACAGCTCCCCAAATGCACGTGTTAGGACAAATGAGCTCATTTTCCAAAGCTTCAGTCTGCAGAGGGGCACCAGGCAGGGCTGCCCACTCTCTCCCTCTCTTTTTGCCATTTTCATTGAGCTACTAGCAGCAACAATCCGTCAAAATGCAGATATTAAAGGGATTCAAACTGAAAACAAGGACCATAAAATTAGCCTTTATGCTGCTGATGTATTACTTTTCCTTGGCAATTCACAAGCTTCCCTTTTGAAGACTATCGCACTAATAGATAAGTTCTCATCTATATCTTATTACTCCATCAATTGGAGTAAATCAACAGTTTTGCCTCTGAATTGTAATTTCCATAAAACCTCTAGGACCCCACTAAAGTCAGGAAATATTAGATATTTAGGCATAAATTTTTCCGCTAGGCTCTCAGACTTGGTATGATTAAATCATACCCCCTTATTAAAAACAATAGAGGATGATCAATCACGTTGGAATAGTTTATCGAGATCACTCATGGGGAGAGTTGCTGCCATTAAAATTATGGTTTTACTAAAAATTAATTATCTGTTTTCACTGATCCCTAATAAACCTTCTTTTCCTTGGTTTAAGTCACTAGATTCAAACATCTCAAAATTTTTATGGAAAAACAAACCATCAAAAATAAGCTTAAAAACTTTACAAAAGCCAAAACACAGTGGTGGTCTAGAATTACCAAACTTTTATTACCATTTCTTAGGCAGCAGATTGCAGTACATTTCAAAGTGGATCAAATCCATTTCATTAGACAACCCATGGCTGGATCTAGAACAGGCACTTTGTGGAAAAATAAAAATCTCGGATCTACCTTTTATTAGCCCCAGTATTAAACATCATAACTGCTATAAAAGCCTTAGTATAAACACCTCTCTGACAGCCTGGTGGGAATTTTTAAAAATAACTAAGTCTTTACTTATCCTTTGTAAACTAACACCCATTTGGGACAATCCAGATATTTGTCAGAAAAAGAAAATGCGTTATGGCGTAATAAGGGTGTAAATAATTTAGGACATATTATCCAAGATGGAAACCTTATTACATTCCAAGAACTTACATTAAAATATAGAATTGGCAACGGTAGATTTCTGGAATATCAGCAACTTAAGTCCATCTTACAGGGAAGATTTAACCTCAATCTATTTTATTTAGAAATGCCTACATGGGTAACAGGATTTCTTAACCTCTGCACCCCAAAATTATTGTCAAAATTATATAAATTATTACTAAAAACTGATTATTCAATTTCCCTCCCAATTGCTAAATGGGAGCATGACCTTTCTGTCAACCTGGATCAAAATTTATGGAAAAAAATATGTTTAAATATCTTCAAAATGAATAAAAGACCCCAAGTACAACTTATACAATATAAAATTCTCCACAGAACACACTATACTGGACAAAGGATGTTCCAAATGGCCTTACACACTCAAACATATGCACCCACTGTACAAGCAATTCAGAGGAGAATTATCTACATGTTCTGTGGTCTTGTATACCTGTTCAGAGATTTTGGCAGAGGATATGTGAAGACCTATCCACATGGTTTAGCTGTCGTGTCCCAACTTCCCCCAGGCTATGCATCTTAGTTGACGTCAGTGAATTAATTATGGAGCCAAATACATCACACATAGTTCTTACTGCCTTGTGTATCGCTAAGAAAACTATCCTCGTGTATTGGAAGTCAAAAAATAAACTCTGTATTACTCAATACAAAAATTTCTTAGTAGATCATGTTAGTTTAGAGAGAATGTCTGCTTCTTCTAAAAACCAAATGGAGGAATTTGACTCTCTTTGGTTCCCACTGATCAGCTCCATTTCCATCAGTGGGGGTGGTTGGCTGTGGGATCTGCTCCTGATGTGCTTTGTAGGCGGTTGGGTGAGGACTCCCGAGGCCAGTGTAGCTGGTAGCCTCCTGAGACTGGAGTCCTGTGGCGACCTTCTGGTGATGTCTGTGTGCCTCACCTGGTTGATGGTGGTGGGGGCTTGGATGGTACTGCCTTACGGTCCTGGGGTGTGGGCCGGGTGCTTGGGGTGCCGGCCCTTGGTCGGTTGGCTGGTCTTCCCTGTGTGGCTTGGGAGCTGGGGTCTGGGGCCGCGCCGGCTTCCGGTGGGTCCCCCCTGACCCCCTGGTGTCTCTGCTGTCCCGGGCACGCCACCAGGTGGGATATGTTGGTCTGGCCTGCATCGAGGTGTCCAGTTTGCGCTTTTGGGGCCCTGGGGTACCTGCATTCCTTTTCCTAAGCCTGTCAGCTCTGGCACAATTTGTCACATAGTTAAAAATAACTCAAATAAAATTAAGCAACACACACTAACAAGAGGAGCCTATGGAAAACTTATAGAGCTCATCTTGAAATGGCAGATATGTTTGGTACAACAATGCATTCAGATCACAGTTCTGTTTGCAAGATCTGCCAGACATGACATGCTTTGAAAAAAAGAAAAAAAAGAAGACGAAACACTAGTGAAGATTTGTGTGGCTTGTTTTTCAGAAAAAGAAAGTTTCTTCAACATTTCACTCCGCATCTTGTGAAATTCATTTTCTAGTTCTGTCTCTCCTGTCTGGACATCCTTTTCCCAGCATTCTTTAATTAGTGCCCAAACTGCATTTTCAGTCTCTTTTATATGATTCTCTTTTATTTAATCAGTTTCTGTCATTTCTCTAGATAACAGAGCCATCCTCTCTGTGGCCGGTCTCTAGCACACTTGCCAGATTTGTACCCAACCCTGGACTGGATTCCACCGTATGCTGACCATTCAGAGGAAGAGGATGAAGAAGTAAAGAAATGTCTATGATAGATGATTGGTATAATGCAGAGATAATGATGTGATGCTTTTTTTTTTTTTTTATCTCTCAAGAATTAACATGGCAGATATCTGTGTACATGAGCTAATGCAGGTGCCCCAGTTGTCTTGCTATAAGAACTGTCTGTCCGAGTTTAGAGGTCAGACTTGTGCTACTGTTCAGCAGTAAGAACTCTGTCCCTGTTTGTCCAAACAGAATTAATAGTTTTGAATTGACCTTTGACTCCTACTGTGACTTGTGTTGATTTTTTTTAATTAAAGCTGTTAAAATTTAATGGCTCTTTGTAATAGTTTTATTTGGAAAGGTAAAGCCCACCACACATTCCTTTTTTCATTTTCAGCAAACCTGAATATACCACAGTGGTCCCCTAACAGCAATTAAAAAGCTTTCAAACTTCAGTGAGCCAGAAGGATATTTAGGTGTGTTTAAAAAGCTCCTAGGACGGGGCCTAGACACTTAAGGAATTATGCTATGATATGTTGACCCAACCTGTTTTCTGTTCTTACCTTCCTCCACAGTGACATTCTGCAAACTCAGCTCCTTTTGTCTGAGAGACCTTCATTCCTTTCAGGAGTATCAAGTCCTCTTCCTCAATCCTTCTTACAGCCATCACCTCATCAAAGACTGTTTTTTGGAGAGAATTCAACCATGTTGTAAACTAAAAGAAGACACTAATAACTTGCTATTAAGTTCTCTTCACTGATAGCACACTTAACTAAAATGCAGTGCACCCAAATCAGTACATGAAAAGCTAACACACACACACACACACACACACACACACACACACACACACACACACACACATTTTTTCTACATCTAAATACTTTATATCTAACATTCTTGCACACACTCACACTCTGATGAATACATTGGGAGCAACTCAGGGTTCAATATCTTGCCCAAGGATACTCTGGCATGCAGACTGGAGTAGCCAGGGATCAAACCACCAACCTTACAATTAGTAGATGACCTTCCTCTACTTCCTGAGCCACAGCCACCCCTGTGAAAGAAGAGGACAACAGGAACGACAGGAACCACCATGGGAGGACCAGCTCCTGTACGGCATATACCACGTGCAGACAGAGGAAGTGGCAGATATTTAAATATCCTACCAGTGGTGGGACTGAAAGACAGCACAGGAACAAGCTCTGAGCCCAAGATTGATAGAGGCTGGGGTCTCTACCACACCAGGCAAGACCCCAGGTGCAGGCTGTGCAGAGATGCCCCTGAGGCAATCCAGCATATAACAGCAGGGTGCCAGGCAGGGCATACATGGAACGCCATAACCAAGTGGCCGGCATAGCATACAGGAACCTGGAAGTCCTGAGTCAAAATGGGATATGCTCCCATGCATGGTAGAAAATAACAGGATCCTGTGGGACTTCTGTATAACAACTTCATGATATTGGATGTAATACATTATTATTGTATATAATGTGTGTATTGTTCTGTATTACATTCACTGTTTAGCCCATTGTCTAGTCATTCTAGATGTACCTTTGCTCAGTATTTTTACAAGCCCTCTGTTACACCATCCATACCAACAAATCTGACTATGACTAAGTGTGTTTTATAGTCTATGTTATATAAATACTTTTGAGAGACTTTTCATGAAGAGGAAAATAATGCTGTTTCAGACCTAATGGAATTATGGGAGTGTGCTTATCTGAATACACCTGTGCGAATTTGTGACTTGCAGTCACATGGTACACAGCAGACAAGCACCATGAGGAATGAGCTTGCTTGAGCTCTTTGCTTTCACCTTTGCAGGACACATCCCCCTGTCATGCCATGAGTATTCATTTCTCTGTTCCTTACTCTTCAGCACAAAGGGATGCTCTGTGAAATTCTTAGCAATCTAGGCAAAACATCTAATAGTATTTTATGGATGTAAAGTCTGTTGACCCTGACCTGAATTTGTAAACCCCATCCATCCATCCATCCATCCATCCATCTTCTGCTAATCTCGGGCGGGGTTGTGGGGGCAGCAGCTTAAGCAAAGAAGCCCAGACCTCCCACTCCCCTCCTCAGGGCTCCTCAAATCAAAAAGGCTCACTCATGAAACAACATAGTGACTAGAGAAACAATTTTCAAATATGTGAGTATATGTTAGATTTGTTTAGCTATTGAGTGCATGTGTGGGTGAGCCACTTGGCTACAGTACCAGCCAAAAGTTTGAAGTGTGTCCAAACTTTTGGCTGGTACTTCTGTGTCTATCACTGGTCTCAGTATTGTACCTGAGAGAAAAAAAAGCTTTGTTCATTTTATGTTATTTTATTTAGTCAAGTGTCATTTAATTATAATAATTTCTCAAAGGCTTGATGACTGAAGAAGCCTTTTGGTTGAGAGATGCAACGTCTTCAAGAAACAAAAAGAGGTCCTGCCACCTTTTTTCAAGCTAAAGACACTTTTTCAGAATTTAAAAAAGTTGAAGCCAGTTTACATAACTGAGTTTTCACACAATGCATCTACCTGCCTGGATGACTGAGAATCTTCATTAAACCAACGCCACGAAAAGCAAACTCACACATAAAGAAATCAATAAGCTAAAGAAATGGATCATTTTGTGATGGCTCAAACATGGGCACAAACTCTGCCTCATGGATGAACTCCTGGATTTTAATTCTTATCCATGGTTGCTTTGGTGGAGCGAGTGGTCGTGGCAGGAGCTAAACTGAGTAAGAAGTGTGTTGTGTCATTCCCTCCTTCTCCCTCTCTACCTTCCTGACTTCCTTCCTCCTCAAATATACCTCCAACATGGGGTCACTACTCTTCCTCTGTGCCTTGCCTAGTCTAGGGGTCACTGCAGTCCCCTCTCCTGCACTCTCTGCCTGATCAGATAGCTCCCCTGCTGCTTCTGTCTCTGTCTCCTCCTCATACTGGCCATCTGGATTGCTCTAAGTGCCATTGAATCAGAATTGAATAGTTTAAGTGAGGAGCAAATATATCAACTCAAAATTGCACAGTTAATAATTTGCCTCCTAATTGAATACACTTCCACCTCTTCCTGTTTTCCACATGCCCAGCCACTCTTTGTCTTTCACTTCCCTCTTCTTCCTCACATAAATGTCCCTCAGATTCCTCCATAACTTCTTAACCTCTTCAGCTAACGAAGCAAACCTAACCCTTCCAGTATGTCAGTCTTTTTCTAATTGTGCTGCCATGAACTTTAACAGTTACCATGCTGACTGAGGCTCGTAGAGTCTGAGATGCAGCTCTTGGGTTTTTTACAGTTGCCCTGAGCATTCCACAGTCTGAGCTTAGGAGTGAATTTGCTGGGATGTCCACTCCTGGGAGGATTTCCTCTTGTGAAGAATCTTTTCCACTCAATAATAAAAATGTTACAATTATAAAAGTAACATGGAGCCTTTTTATTTGAAGTGTTTATGCAGAGAAGAAGCGCCAGCAGGACTGACAAAAACTGGTCATCAAGTCCACCAGGAGTCTACATCTCTGATAATCAAACCAACAACACAAACACAACCTTCAGCTGTGATCTCTGGTGTGCTTTCATTAGCTGTTCTTTCTTGTCAGAATGAATGCAGTCGCCACCACCTCTACACCTTCTCTAAAATAATGCGGAAAACAGCTGAACAGTCCATCAGCACCACATCTACACCACCACTGAATATGAAGCAGAGGCCATCCACACAAGGAAAACTTATATATATATATTTTTTTAACTTCAAATGATCAGAGATTTGGGACTTTTTGCTTACGTAATGTTAGATTCCCCTAGAGAGTCCAGGGGGTTTGGGGAAGTAACAAAAAGTGTCCGGGTTAACAGAAAGGACACATGAAAGCAAAAACTGGTAAAATAAAAGATTTTTATTAATGGTTTAACTAAAAGAGAAGGACAGGCTGCTATCACCTTCGGAAGAAAAAAAAAAAAGGAAAAACAAAACACAGGAGTTGATCAACAAATCAACAATGTAAGGTAAGAGGCCTCGCTTGCAAAAACACCCTCATCTCCACCGAGCGGGAGTGAGCGGCTGCAACACACAGTTCACAAGCTGTTACACAAAAACAGTGTCTGGCAACCACTGGCCTGGAGTGCGCCTCTCGCTGGCCTTAAGTACCCCAGCTTGATTGCTGACTTGAGTCAGCTGTACCAAAGGGGGCGGCACCCAGGGCTGGAGAAAGCAAGCCACACCCAGCGGATCAAGAAGTCACAGCAGGCCCAGCTAGGGCCGTCACAATAACTACTGGGGGAAAAAAATGTCTGAAATACACATTTAGATTTTTATTTCACAACAGCACATATAATAATAATGATATAATACCTGAAAAGAATAAGCAGAAGAAGATGGATTGATGTTAAATGGACTAGTATAACACTTTTCTACTTTAGCTGAGTGCTCAAAGCGCTTATACAACACATTTGCATTCACACGAGCACTTTGAAATAGTGCTTTCTGTCTAACATTCACATTCATACTCTGATGGCTGCATCTTTCCCAAGGATTCTTTGGCATGCAGACTGGAGCAGCCAGGAATCAAACCACCAACCTTCTCATTAGTGGATGACCTGCTCTGCCTCCTGAGCCACAGCCTCAACTTATTGGGGGTAATAAGTGCATATTTAAATAATAACTAAGTTCCATATTTAAATATAAAATTTGAGAAAATGGTCAATACCAAAAAATATGTTTCTGAGTAATAAACTGCAGAATATTTCACTTTAGCATAATCCAGTTACTGAGTTTTATGCAAGAGAGCCAAATATTCACTTGTATGAGAAATTAAGTAATATGGAAATGTAAAACAAATCTCTTAAAATACATTTAAAAGAAAAAAAAGAAAAAAAACAACTAATCCGTAGACCAAGTAATCACAATAATAATTGGAATGCAAGATTTGTTCACTCTTATGAAGGGCGATGGTGTACATCTTGACGGTAATTTATGCTACAGGCCTAACCTGTGTTGGTTTTATTCATGATCAGAGATCAACATGTACCAAACCACTGCCTACTGACTGCTCGGTTCTCTGGAAAATTGTGCCACCTTTTCATCTGTGTGCAGGTAGTACTGTAGGAGGGTCATTTAGGGCATTTAGAGAACCTCTTTCTGCAGGCAAAGCTCAAGTGACATCTTTAAGATACAGTTTTGGAAATGCAGGTTAGTTTACATTACACTGAATAAAACTGAAAGGGCTAATGCTCATTGTCATTCCCGTCAGCTAAATTTGTTTTTTTCATAGCTTAAACCTGAGATAGTATTTTAGTAATTTGTTCATTCATTGATTAAATACCCTCCAGCTTCTTCTTCCACCTTCTGCAGCTTAAGAGGATCTCGGCATGGCGGCACTTCAGATTTTCTAGTTGTTCCTCCAAGTGGTCAGAGGCATCCACAGTTTCCTCAAAGTCCTGCAGCAGGACCCTGTTCCCCAGAAGTCCACGGCGCTCCTTTAGTCTCAGATTGTGTCTGAGTATTTGACTTTTTTCTTGCTTGATCCTGGTCAGGAGGTCTCTCTTCCTGGCCAGCATGGTCTCCAGCTCAATCAGCTGCTCTCTTTTTGCCTTGATCTCCATCTGGTTCCAGTCCACCTTCTCCTTTATATTTGACAGGAACTGTCACATGAGGGACAACAAATATAATTGCGGTTGCTTATAATGAAAGAAATTTGAACCAATCTATACCTATGTATTTGTCAGCCTACCTCCAAGCTACTGCAGATCTTCGCCTGCAGCTTTAGTGATTCCTCATTCTGCTTCTCAGCCTGTTTTTTCTGCTCCAGCTTCTCAGCCTGCAGCCGCTCAAACTGGATCTGTAGAGCGTCCCTGCTGTGTTCCTCCCCATGGCGGAGCTCTGCCTCTAGCCTGCAAACCTTCATCTTCAACTTGATGTGCTTCATGCGCAGCTTGATCAGCTTGTCCTGCCGAAGCTGCTCAGCTTGCAGAAATGCCTCCACTTTGGCCTGAGCTACTTCTTTACCCAGGCTTCCACTTAGCACCTTCAGAGCTGTATCCCGCTTCAGTGCCATCAGTGTTCGCCATTCATTTTCCACCTGAGGATGAAGGTGCCACAAGTTTTGACTGCATTAACAGTTTAGGTCCCTTAATAGCAGTGCTATATGCACAATTTTGGCCAGGATATGTCCTTCAATGCACATATTAAGCAAATATGTAGGACTGCTTTTTTGCATTTGCATAAAATTTCTAAAATTAGAAACATCCTGTCTCAGCGCAATGCTGAAAAGCTAATTCATGCACTGATTACTTCTAGGCTGGACTTTTGTAATTCATTATTATCAGGCTGTCCTAAAAGCTCCCTGAAAAGCCTTCAGCTGACCCAAAATGCTGCAGCTAGAGTACTGACAGGGACTAGAAAGAGAGAGCAGATTTCTCCCATATTGGCTTCTCTTCATTGGCTCCCTGTTAAATTCTTCTCCTCATATACAAGATGTTGAATAATCAGGCCCCATCTTAAAGACCTCATAGTATCATATCACCCCAATGATTCATTTCATACCAAATTCCCTGAAAGTAGTATATTCTGGAGCTTTTCATTGAGAAATATTTAAAATTTACTTACTTTATTCTGGAAATTCTGTATCTTTTGAACTGAATACTACCTTTATTATTATTAGTAATTTATATGTTACATGCGCTGATGAGTCCTACAGGTCTTTTATAGTGCTGTGAATTAATTAAGTTTGTAATATATATGTCAACAATTTTAAATCTACTAATGTTTATTTGGGATCTGGAGAGCTATTTATTGTTTACTTAAGAATGAAATAATATTGTGATATTGATGAGCCTTCTTATGTTATTGATGGACTGGAGAAGGCTGGAGAGGTTGGTGGACAACAAAAAACTACAATTTCCGCTAAACTAGGCAATAGTTTATTATTTAGTAATAGTTAATATTTCTTGTTTAATGAATTATTAAAGATGCAATTTTTTTTGTGTAATGTTTAATTAAGTTAATTACCTTTATCTGTAGGCACTGCATCAAAAAGGATAACATGTTTATTTTTTGTTTGTTTTTGGGGAATATGCCAAAAAGGCCAGCAACTTCTGTTGGATATACCTATTTTTTCACAGGAGTGTATATCAGCATAATATATACAAAAACAAAAAAAAAAATCTCAAAATAGATCCATTCCCAGGTTCCTTCCATTAATCATGCTGGACAGGCCACAGAACTTAACTGTGGGACTATCACAGAGACCGAGTGACTGAGAGGGTTTGGATTTTTTTTTTCTCATTTGTTTGCCTCTCTTGCAGATAGATTTCAGTGGGCATTACTTGTGAACAGCCAGAATGGGCGCAGGAAGCAGTTGCTCCAGGGCAAACACTTGGTAATAGAACTGTGATGTAGATAAAGGCTGAGTGGGGAACAATGAAGTGTGAACGTGCCCTGAGCCAACCACTGATTAGTAAAAAACACTTTGGGAACTGATGACCTTTTGAATGGTGCTGTTTGAAAGCGTAAAGTGTCTCATTTATTTCAATTTGTATTTATCTCTTTTTTTGTTTATTCTATAAATGAAACAACAGCATTCCCGTCACCTTATGTGCACTTCTGTAACCTACCAGACACAGAGGGAGACTGAAACTTCAAGTTTAATTTTTATTGTGCAATTGCAATTATGAATATGATTTATAAAACTGTGATTCAATGCTCTGTATTTTTTAAAACCCTTGTGCAAAGGCCTTAAAACAACACCAACCTTTTCCAGCTTCTCCTGGCACTGTAGCCTCAGGTCCTCTGCCTGACACTGGGCTGCCTCTGAGTCAGCAGACAGCTGCTGCTTCAGGTCAGTGAGGGTGTTAATGTACCTCTTGTAGTCCTGCAACTGCCCTGTCACAAGCGTCTCGCTCTCCATCTGGGCACTGTCCCCAGTCTTCTTAAAGTACTGTGCCAGTTTCACCTGCAGCTGGCTGCTATTATGCCTGGCTCTATCTCTCTCCTTGCACAGATCCAGGAGGAGCTGCCTGCCTTCTTTGTACTTTTTGCTTACTTTGTGCGCACATGCATCAATGGTTCCTTCTTCATCAGCCTCTTCCTCTTCTTGTTGTACAGGACGGGAGCTCTCCAAATCCGGGGTCTCATGATAAGTACCGTCAATCTCTTCTCTGGCTTTATTCATCACATCAGAGTCAGTGCAGAGCGTATTTTCACTGTTTGTTTCTGGTTCACAGGTGGCAGCTTCTTCAGCAGAGGACTCTTCTGCGACTTTCCCACTATCAGCCTGTTTGTCTTCATGGTCTGATGCAAGCACTGAGACGACTTCATTGTTATCTCCATTAGTGGTAATGATAAAATTCTCCTCTGTCTCTCTTTCACTGTGATTCTTCACCTCATTTTCTCCATGGTCTACCTCTCTGTCCATTTTATAAAATAATTACAATAATAACAAAGAATTGCCCTAAGACTTTGGTAAGGCTGGCGCACTTCTGTGGTCAATGAAACTATTCGTTTTGTTTCGGCTGTCATGGAAACTAAGCGCAAAAGCCAATCAGGCGCCTCAACCCAATCTCATGAATATTAATAAGCAGGATGTGAGTAGTTCGCGCTGCAAGGCTCGCGATACGCAGGCGCGAAGGTTTGCCTCCAACAACAAGAAGCAGACGCCAGGCAAGATGGCCGACTTGGGGAAGAAGTACTGCGTTAACTGCCTTGCAGATGTTACAAACCTGCGGCTTCGCTGCACCGACTGCCCGGATATCGAGCTGTGCCCAGAGTGCTTCTCAGCGGGCGCAGAAATCGGTAATCACCGGAGATGGCACGGCTACCAGCAGGTCGACGGCGGTCGGTTCTCTCTCTGGGGTCCAGAAGCAGAAGGAGGGTGGACCAGCAGGGAAGAGCAGTCGCTACTCGATGCTATCGAGCAGTATGGATTTGGAAACTGGGTACATCACTTTTTAAGTTATTCATTTGACCTGTACACCTCTCGATACACACGGCAGTGTTTAGTGCCTAGAAAATGGAAAGAATACCAGAAGTCTGGTAGCGGTAATGTTAGAATAACATTCATGACCTTTAAGGCAAAATTATTTTTCCCTTTTCTCTTCGTTGTAAAACTAAACATGGATAAAATTGAGAGGAAATTTATTTTGAGACTCGACATTTAAAACCGAAGAACAGTCGCAAAAGAAAAACGTCAGAATAGTGTTACATTTTACTTTAAAAAGCGCGAATTGTTAACATCCATCCATCCATCCATTCATTCATTCATCTTTTTCGCTTATCCTTAGTAATAATAATTATAAAAACTATATAAACGTGAGCTTTTATAGTTGCAGAGGACGCAGATAAGAAATGAGAAAATACAAAGTTATGTATATTTATTAAAACTTTTATATTTCTGAACCCCCTATGAATCGACTGGGTTCCATAAACCAACTTCTTTGACATTAGACTGATGTAATCGACACAGAAGCGTTTAATTTTTGATATTAGATCCCTTGAAATCATGAGTCTATTTTTTGAAGAAAAAAAATTCATTTTACATGTACAAATTTAAAAAATTCAGAAAAAGGTACACAAGAAAATGAAAACAGGAAAAGAGGAAGACCTCAGAGGAGGTTCATGGGTGGTGCGAGGAGGACATGCAGATGGTTGGTGTGACAGAGGAGGATGCTGGGATAGGGTGAGATAAAGGACAATAAAAGGGAGGAGCCAAAAGAAGAAGAAGATGACACGAAAGTGAAAACAGGATTTTAGATTTTAAAACCCTAAAATGTGTCAGAAAAATGTACATTTATCATAGATCTCATGGTGATGTCTAGAGATCACTTGTTTTATCTTACAAACAGTCCAAAGCTAAATTCATAAAGCAGAAAATATGAATACTTCAGAAGCCATAATGATCCAGAGAAAGTTTCTGACTAATGATTGACCAGTGTTCCGAATTCCAATGCATTTTTTCTTGAACAGCTAAATTAATTCTTTCAGCAGTGCTCTGTTTCATCTTCTAGTGTAACTTACAACAATGAAATGTTGTAAGTTGTATTGTGTCCTATTAGTAACAACTTCCTGTTTGTGGTCTTTCAGGAAGACATGGCTGCTCATGTCGGAGCATCGCGGACTCCTCAGGAAGTTATGGAACATTATGTCACCATGTACATCCATGGAAACCTGGGGAAGGCCTGTATCCCTGACAATATTCCAAACCGGGTGACTGACCACACCTGCCCTAGCGGGGGGCCCCTGTCACCCAGTCTGACTACTCCGCTCCCCCCGCTGGATATCAGCTTGGTTGAGCAGCAGCAGCTGGGCTACATGCCACTACGTGACGACTATGAGATTGAATATGACCAGGATGCAGAGAAACTCATCAGCGGGCTGTCGGTCAACTATGACGATGAGGATGTGGAAATTGAGATGAAGCGTGCACATGTGGACATGTATGTGCGTAAGCTCAGAGAACGCCAGCGGCGTAAGAACATCGCCCGTGACTACAACCTAGTGCCTGCATTTTTGGGCCGAGACAAGAAGGACAAGGAGAAGGACAAAACAGGAATGTTAGGACTGGTGGGAACTGCTGCTGGTGTGAGTGGGGCAGGAGCTGGTGGCGGTGCAGTTGGATCAGGTTCCATGACAGCATCGGGATCAGGTCCTCTCCCGAGTACACCTAAAAGAAAAATCACCAAGGAAGAGAAGGAGCAGCGGGTGAGACTGCGGGCACTTTGCCAGTTCATGGCCCACAGAGAATTTGAAGAGTTCTTTGAGAACATGCATAAAGAGCGAGTCCTGAGGGCCAAGGTGCGCGAGCTGCAGCGCTATCGACGAAATGGCATCACACGCCTCGAGGAGTCTGCTGAATACGAAGCAGCTCGCCACAAACGGGAGAAACGCAAGGAAAACAAAAGTGTGGTCACCTCGAAGCGAGGCAGCTCAGGAGGAGGAGGGCTTGGTTCCGGGATGGGCCTCGGGGGTGGAGCTGGAGGCGGAGGAGGTGTTACTGGAGTGCTAGGGGTTGGAGGTGGGATCAAAGAAGAGGGGAAAGATGGTGAGTTTGCTGCCATTGAAAATCTGACGGGCTTCGAGCTGCTGTCAGACAGAGAGAAGGTTCTGTGCAACTCTCTCAACCTCAGCCCGGCACGCTACCTGACTGTCAAAACCATCATCATCAAAGATCACCTGCAGAAAAGGCAGGGCATTCCCGCCAAGAGCCGAATGCCCAGCTACCTGGACAAGGTTCTTAAGAAGCGCATTCTCACCTTCCTCACAGAGAGCGGCTGGATATCCCGAGACGCCTCTTAGCAGTAAATTGTTGCTCAGGAAATTCTAAGCAGATAAGCTATAAGCACCGTAGGCAGAACAGAACTACTGGTTTTCACCATTTTTTTTTCCCCAGGAGTGACCTTGTAAATATGTACTTTGAAAAGAAATAGGATACCCCATTGGGGGGGGGGAATCATATGAAGTTAAGGAACAAAACTGTCTATATTTTTGCATTTGGAAAGGAATATTGATTAAGACAGCTGTGAGGGTTCACAGTACTTTTTGTCTGAAATGTTTTGACAAAATATTGTTGCACGTATTACATAGAGCTGTTTTGGTGTTGTCGCAGCAGGTTCACTGAGGTTTGAAGTAATGTCTTGAATGCATCTGGCAACGGGGCAAAAAAAAAGAAAAAAATGCTGGAAAAAAAAAAGGAAATAAGAACATTTGATTTGATGATGAAGAACTTTTCCCCCATTGGTGGCTGCAAAATGAGGTGAAGAACCAGGCTTTGCCCATAACTTGGCTTGATTTAGGGCTAGCTCACTCAGATGGCCTGATATTAGTCAGAGCCAGACCAGTAAATGGGTTTACTGACAGTTGCAGCCCATATCGGCATATTACAGATATACTGATGTTACCTGATATGTTTGCAATTTGCACCAAAAACTGACCATAATAATAAATACAAAAATACCTTTTTTCTCATATCATAAAAAGATATTAGAAGGTACTTTGAAATATTGTCATTATATAGTTTGTCCACCAGAATACCCCTTGACTTCATCCATTCTTTACTATACCCTCTGGTTATGTTAGCCTGTCACTGCTCGGTTAGATATGCTGCAGCTGGTTGATTGTGATTAGTGGCCAATATCAGGGTGTCACAGATGTCTTGGTTTCGCTGTATATGTTCCCTCAAATTTACTAAAGACTGATGCGGAACAAGGTGTTGGGGTAATTGTTGCCTTTAGTGTTTTTGCAGGCGAGTGTGCACCAGCTTCCATTCTGTACAATCCTCTCAGCACGGTCTGTAGCACATGTAGCAGAGTAGAGCCTAGTTTTAGGAATACATTGCTGGAAAACTGGGGGAGAGGGGGCAGGGGGGGGTATACCTTATTTGTCCCTTTCAGTGTGATTAACAAAAAGAATACATGTGTATATATTTATATTAAAAATATTGGCCAGTATCTCAGTATTGGGTTTTTTAATTCCCTAAATGTGGGCCTCAAAAATCCACTAGTGGTCAGACACTAATATCAGCTGTGGCACATGTGTCTGACCGATAAATGAAAAGAAATGCCAAAGAACTAAGAGATCACAGTCAAAACCATAGTCTGTCCACCAGAGGGCACCGCCAGGCTTACTTTTAAACTATAAAAAGTCCCACTCAGAACATGTCTTGGTTTGATAACCAAATTTAAAGGATCCTGGTTTAAAAAAAAATGTTACAAGTTTAAGTTAAAATATCTATTGAGGTCTTCTATTTATTTTAAAGCCACTGAAATCTCAGCTTTAAATATTTTCTATAACATGAGGTACTTATAAATACCTTATAGAAAATATAAGTGGAGCAATTTGATCAGATCTGATTAACTGTGTCAGCAACCCACCAATCATTATTGTAGCCCTTTTAGTGTGCCAAACAAAATGTGTGAGGACTGTGTGGGTTTGGCTTCAAAACTTTGGTTTAACGGCATGCAGTGCTGTTTTAGATGTTTTCCTGTCCACATGCTACAGTACAGGCTAAGGACTTGAGCAGTGGTACCCAAATACAAGACTGCTGTTTACTAAGTGAGCACACAGAGCTAATACAACACCTCTATGTTCCACAGTCTTATAATCTTACAGCTGACACCATCACACAGCTTCCCAACAAGGCTATTGGCAGCCTGTCTTTAGGTTTTCACTTCATTTTCAACTTCACTTTGACTAAAAGCAGAAGCGGGACAGTGGCTCTGGTAACTCATTTTCTTTCTTTGCAATGCCTTTTTTTTTGGGGGGGGGGCAAGCTGAGCATTAGCCATGCTGCTGTTTAAATGAAACCGAATGACTGAATTTTCTGTCGTTTCAAAGAATTAAAAGGCAAGAGGCTGTGTGCGTGTTACATGCGCTGGAAGATGTCTTGATTCTTTTCTGTATCTGTTGCTGGTTTAAAATTTAGCTTTCGGGATGGAGCGGGGATCGTCATGCAAGGACATTCTTTTTGTAGCGTTGCTTTAAAAGTGGAGCATTGCCCTTATTTTTATTTTTTTTATATTATAATGTAGCATTTAAGAACTTAAGGTTCTGCTTTGAGCTTGAGGATCATTTATGCAGGGTGTTAAAGCTTCATTATAGTTAATAACATTGGTCTGGCCAAAGGAGCTTCATTATACTAAACGCCACAGCTGATTTTTATTGTTGCGTTTCTTTGATTGTCAACAACGTCTCATGAAAAGATGCTGACAATCATTCAGTTTCTCGTACTCACAAATAGCGTGTGCCTGTTGCACTGGTGAGCACATACAGTCCTAAATACAGAGTCCTCTTATCACAAGTAATGCTAGAGTACCAAATGTGTATTAATCTGCAGCAGGAAATAGTCCCACTTATTTACAGTATGTAGAAAACACTGAAAAATTAATTCAAGCAGATTTCTTTTATCTTACAGATATTATTGCCGGGTCCACCCCAGTAGCTAATGCTAACATGTTCCTAATGAATCTAAATGTGTTGTACTGTAGTGGGTTTATGATTGTGTTGATTTTGTAAAACACATAAGCATTTTTCAGAACTTGTGGCCCAGAATGTTTTTACTGGTGGCGATGGTGAAACCATCTGGTCATTTTTTTTCTTTGTCACCATTTCTTTTTTTTTTCCCAGTTTCAGTTTTTTCCAAAATGGTGTGTTTTGATATTGAAGTCTCAATGTAAAATTTGGAAATTGAAGACTTTTGTTTTTGCTCTCAGTGGGGAAAAAACTTTTTATAAGGGGGATTTGATTACTTTACCAAATGTAAATACTTTTATAAGATAAATTTCAGGGGGGTGAAAAGAACTATGCTGACCTGTGAAATGTACAGTATTTTGTGTCATGGAAAATTTTATAACTTTTATAATTAAAAAAAAAAAAAGTGTTTGGATTGCAAAAAAAGAAGCATTCTCTGAGGCTTTGGTTCTACTGATGGCATGCTGTCGAGCTGTCCCAAATCTTGTTGCCCGTCTCATTATGTTCAGTTTTATTGTTCTGTTACTTTGTTGTTGAAAATGACAAAGTATCTGTGGAGCTGTATTAAAAGTGCAAATACTTTATCATTCTAAATGGTGATGTTTCCCTGATTTCTTTTTTTTTTTTCTTCATGCATAAATGAACACAACCTGCCAGGTTTTGTTGTGAAAACCCCAAAGAGAGGCCTAACTTCCACACCAGGGCAGCATGTAATGAGGTGACGGGTTTCAATGATCCTTTTCACTATGACTAGAAAAGACTTGATTTGATTTTAAGTACTGGATTTTAATTTTAAACTAGTTGTATATCAGTGTTTTCCTACTTCACTGCTCTGTACTTAGGTACTTTAACTGCAGGGCATATGTCTAATAATGTGGTTACTTTTTACCTGTACATTAATGTAAAACACTGATGATGCAGCGCAGGCTAAAAACCTCTGTGTCTCTTGATAAATGCATCCTCGGAGCAATATTGAACAGTACGTAACTAAGTATGAGCTCTACTGTATAATGAATACTTTTTAGTAATTGATTCTCATACTTTGTACTTAAATTACATTATTTTTAATGCAAGATTTACTGTAACATTTCCATGCTGGTATCACTACATGTGCAGAAAAACCCACGTTTAAAACCTGTCCCGTACATCTTTATTTATCAGACAGCACTTATTTTCCAAATTTAGCTGATATTAAGCTTTGTAGTTCAAAAAGTTTTATTTTATACACTGCTAAAAAAGTTAAATGGGAAAAATGCTGGATGTCTAAACCGATATGGACTGGGTTATGTGTTAGGAAGGAAAGGATGCCACATCATTTGATGAAAATGGAAATTATCAACCTACAGAGGGCTGAATTCAAAGACACCTCAAAAATCAAAATGAAAAAAACAAAACAAAACAATGCAGCAGGCTAGTCCATTTTCTGAAATTTAATTGCGGCAACTCAAAATCGTACTCAGACGTGCTTGAATGCATGTCTGGCATCGGGGCATGCTCATAATGATCCTGGGAGATCTCCTCCCACATCTAGACCAGGACGTCCCTGATCTCCTGCACAGTGAGCTGCAGCCTGCCAGCATCAGAAGGACTCAAACATACAGCCGTGGCCAAAAGTTGTGACAATGACACAAGTGCTGGTTTTCACAAAGTATGCTGCTTCATTTTTATGATGGCAAATTGCATATACTCCAGAACGTTATAAAGAATGATCAGATGAATGTCAACAAAAGTATCATTTCAGTGATACTCTCATAAGAGATCACTCTGTCATGCTGATTGAGTTCAAGTAGCAGATTGGATGCTTTAAAGGGAGCATGGTTCTTGAAATCATTGTTCTTCCTCTTTTTACCATAATTACCTGCAAAGGAAATGCGTGCAGTCATCATCGCTTGGCATTAAAAGAGCTTCACAGGCATGAGTATTTCTGCTAGTAAGATTACACCTAAATCAACAATCCATCAGATCATCAAGAACTTCAAAGAGAGAGGTTCAGTTGTTAAGAAGGCTTCAGGGTGCACATGAAAGTCTAGCAAGCAGCAGGACTGTCACCTAAAGGTAATTCAGCTGCTGGATTGGGGCATCACTGGTGCAGAGCTCACTCTGGAACGGCAGGCGTGAATCCATCTGCACGCACAGTAAGGTGAAGACTTTTGGAGGATGGCCTGGTGACAAGAAAGGCAGCAAAGAAGCCACTTCTCTCCAGAACAAACATCAGGGACAGGAAAGGTACAGGGATTGGACTGCTGAGAATTGGGGGAGTCATTTTCTCTGATGAAGCCCGTTTCCAATTGTTTGGAGCATCTGGAAAAATGATTGTCTGGAGAAGAAAAAGTGACTGCTGCCATCAGTGCTGTGTCATGCCAACAGTAAAGCATGCTGAGACCATGTGTGGGGTTGCTTGCAATCCAAAGGAGTGGGTTTACTCACGATTTTGCCCAAGAACAAAGTCACGAATAAAGAGTAAAACATCTTCCAAGAGCAATGTCTCCCAAACATCCAAGAACAGTGTAGTGAAGAACAATGCCATTTCCAGCATGATGGAGCATTGTGCCATAAGGCAAAAATGATAACTAAGTGGCTTGAGGAATAAAACATTAAAATTTTGGGTGCATGGCCAGGAAACTCCACAGAATTTAATCCCATGTAGAGCTTGTGTTCTCAAGATGTGGATTGACAAACCAAAACCAACAAACTCCAAGCATAGATAATCCATGAACAGTCATGATTTGGCCCAGAAGCTGATTGACAGCATGCCAGTGAACTGCAGAGGTCTTGAAAAGAAAGGGCCAACACTGTGAATACTGACTCTTTGCATAAAAATTAATGTCATGGTCAATAAAGGCCTTTGAAACTTATGAAATGCTTATCATTATAGTTCAGTATATTATAGAAACATTTGACAAAAAGATCTAAAAACAGTGAAGCAGCAAGCTTTATGAAAACCCATTCTTGTGTCATTCCCAAAACTGTTACGTCCCAGAGGTGTTCTATTGGTTTTAGGTCAGGTGAGCGTGAGGGTCGCTCAGTATCAGTTCCTCCATCCTCCAGGACTTTCACCACATGAGGCCGGGCATCGTCATTCACCAGGAGGAACCCAGAAATAAAAGTGGCCCCCACCTGTAAAACCATTCCTGTTTTAGGGGTTGTCTCACGCACCCGTTGTTCATTTCTTAAACACCAAAACAGCTGAAACTGATTAACAACCCCCTCTGCTTTTTGAGTGGTGAATTTTTTTAATTAAAAGAAGAAAAAAAAAGAACATATTTCCTATTATTTGAGACAGCAGGAAATCACGTTTTTTGGTCCAGGACTACTTTCACCTGCTGCACATTTAGTGCTCACTGATGTGTTTTAATGGGACAGCAAAGGCAACTATGGCACAACAAAGATAAGTCCAGCTTTGAATACACTGATGGTATTTAAGGACCTTTTCATTTAAAATTTCTACTCCTACTGGGATTATCTTTTCTTGAAACGTTGGCTGATGAGAATAGCTCAATATT
This sequence comes from Pterophyllum scalare, assembly GCA_024447675.2. Lineage (NCBI taxonomy): Eukaryota > Metazoa > Chordata > Actinopteri > Cichliformes > Cichlidae > Pterophyllum > Pterophyllum scalare. The sequence continues at coordinate 18,629 of JAMQGT020014670.1, read as the reverse complement.
CTTATTTCATCAGCAATGGTACCATCTTTGGTCATACTGCCATTTAGGGAAAATCATGCTTTTGTTTTGAAAGTTGTTTTGGGGAATTCATCAGACTGTATGTTATAAAATTTGGATGTAGCCACTGTCACTGGATAGTGAAGGCTCTTTGTAAGGGCATCCACATAGGAAGCAGTTCCCTTGTTGCAGAGCACACAACTTTGTGTCAGTTTAGCACCAGTGGACATTCCAGGTTGCCTAATATATTTACCACCGTATCATATTAACACTCATCCCAAAGTTGAAAGAGTTTGAGGATCTGCCCACTTTGTGCTGCTAGCAGTTACTTCCCCTGTCGTTGCTCCAAGTTACTGAATAACTGTGGTCTCTGATAGTCTCTGCTAGTTGCTTCTTCTGTAGACATCCCCTTTAATGCCCCTAGCTGAGCCTTTTGGGCATCGTCATCCCGGTGTTTTGTAAAGGGTGGATCAGACTGAGGAGCTGAGGAACACTACATGGTAAACTTGTCAGGCATACAGTAAAGCTCACCCTGCTATGTCTATGTGAAATTAGTGGCTGAGACCATAAACTCATTGGCAAAGTGTTTACTGAGGTCACACTTCTATGCAACAGTTCTTTGTGGAACCAAAACAACTCCCCCTGCTGGCCAATGAAAACAAGGCTTTAAGGCACTTCCACAATGGCTTCACTTTTTCAGACCAGGAATCAATGTCCATCTCATAATAGTTTAACACATGAAGTTACAGACTTCATGTGATAAAGAAAACTGAAGTTCTGGAGTTATAAATGAATAACACATTAGCCAGAATGGACAGAGAGAATTATAAACTCTGCCCTGAGTTCGGACTCCAAATTGGCTGTATGAGCTGCCTGCACCTTTCACCTATTTCACTCCATTAAAGATGTGTATGAAAGCCAAACACTGCCACAACAGGGATTTCAAAATTGTCCAGTTTATTCTGATGCAATAACAATTTGGACAAAGGTCCACATTCAGAATTCATCTACTCCACAGATAACGCTCTGTTCACCACAACTCAGTCGAACTGGGACAGCGATGTTACACTGGCTGAAGCTAGAACACCAGACCTGATCAAATCCACAAGACCAGGATCATTTTAACATCATGGCTTTGGGAAGCCACCATCAGCACAGAGCAAAACGTCAACCTATTATTTCCTCCAGTACTGTTCTCTCACTTATTTGCAGAATGAACTCAATTATTTATATATATATATAAGCACTGAAGTCTGGAATGATAACAGCATTACAAATCTATTTTATACTTCATTTATGCCCAAAAAGTCTTGCAAGGAGGGGTTCATCATCTCACCTGATTAGAGTTTTCTCCTCGAGATTTATGGTTCTGAGAAGAGACATGAAAGCTCTCTGCCTGTGATCTTTTGATAAAGGAAATGACTCATGCGAATAATGAAAACTTGAAAACTGACAGGGAAAAAAAAACAACAATAAAAAAAACAAAACATCCTGTGCCAGAGATGTTACAGATGTTGGATATTGTCCAGATACAAAGGTCAGCTGGGTTCTCCTTCTCTTTGAGGCACCTTAGTGTGGGGGGTGATGTGAGGACAGATGTGTGGGAAGAGGGTGGTAGGGTGCCTTGATCAGTCTGCTGAGCCTTAGGTCAACCATCAGCCAGCAAAGAAATACTAAACTCACTCGATTACACACTTAGCGTCAATTCTAGGGGGCTTTAGCTACACCCACCAACGCTGGCCTGAGGGTACGACCATGAAGCTTGTAGCCCACTTTGGTTACTATGGCAACAGTGCCAGGCTCTTTACCCTCAACAGGGGCGTGGAAGAGGGCCTCGTGTTCATAGGGATCAAACTTCTGGCCGTCTGGGTTGAGCTTGATGAGCCCGTGCTTAGTGAACACCTTCTGGATCTGGACCTCGGTCATCACCAAACCATCATACAAGTTCTTCAGGTGAGGGTTCTGGCTCGTCACCTCCTCCTTGGGGACGCTCTCTGTGGCCTTCTCCAAGATGTCTGCAACCTCCAGCAGGTCCTTGCAGAAGCTCTGGATCCCTGGTGAGGGCAAGATGTTGGATCATTATTCACCTTCAGCACCTTCACGTTCTGTCATAACTGTTCTTCCAGGTTTTTGACAACTTCTATGCACTATCAACTGTCCTTCAAGGAACCCTGACCTTGTATAAGTTATAAACTACTCAGCTTGAGCCATTTTAACTGTAACCAATGTGTAACAAAAAGATATACTTAAAAGATATGACATGACTATGGAGAAATGATGCACTCATAATAATTAATTTATATTTGTTTTTGTTATTTTTGCTGCTCTGTCCAAATACCTTGACTTCATGTACTGATTCCATGTATTGATTTTTCTTACTGTTAATTACTACGCTGTACTCCTCATGGGGTTTCTCCATTTATCTCGCTTCTTAGTCGATATCTGATTTTCTACAGTAAATTTTGAATTTTCTTAGCAAGAAATATCAGCTCACTTTTCAGCTCATGGCTTACAAAAGGTTAAAAATGTCATATATACACTTATTCAAACTGGATGAGTATAAGGTTGATCCTAAATATAAAAACCGAGTGTAATCTAGGGCTGTGCAATCAATTGAATTTTGATTTACGGTTGATTATCAAGCGGGAAATCTACGCTGTAACCTGACGTGTACCTCCCGAGAAATCTAACTAGGTGTCAGGGCGACGTGTCCTACAAGGATTGTGACTGGTAGAATTAGGTAGGGACATGTCCCTGCCAATAATCAAATAACGCCCGTTATGTCCCTACCGATCGCAGGGCATGATTATCAAGGGACGGTATGGAGATGTCCGTACCTATATTTGTTACCTGGCTGTAATTAGCACCACACTGGACCCTGATTTGTCACCGGAAACCTTGTAAACCGATTTGACTCATGTCCCTAACGCTGTTAATACCAAACCGTTTGAAAACATGAACAGGATCTATCAGTATGTTGTGGCAGTGCACTAAAATGTGAGCAAATTTATTTGGTCTAGAAAACCTATTTCTTCCTAGTATTATTAGTCATGATAACTGCCATTACCTTTCTATTTATTTATTTGTTATTTGTGTTTAATTTATAATTATTTATTTGTATCGCAATTGATTTTATTTATATTGTTATATTTTATTCATATATTCTGTATTTTATTTTCAATTTAGCATTTGTTTTCAAGAGATTGTAGAAGTGCACTAGATTTCAAGGTATTCACTGTTCTTTAAGTGAAATAAAAGCAGTGTATTTACAAAGTCAGTGAGTAATTGTGTTAAATAATCCTGATTTCAATATTGACCAAAATAACTGATTATGATTTTTTTTTCTCTCCCATAATCGAGCAGCCCTAGTGCACGTTGGTAACCACAGAAACAGTTCATCTAACAAGACTAAAGTTAACCTCTTCTGGCATCTAGTGCCTGGAATTGGAAATGAACTGGTTCTTATGTAGCGCTTTTCTACTCGAGCATGCATGCTTCATGCAACGTGCCTCATTCACCCATTCATATAAGCATTTTTTTTCTTCACCTAAGTGTTTATCTGACATTCACACATGGATCGCCACTGGAGACATCAGACAGCAACTTGGGGTTCAGCATCTTGCCCAATGATACTTTGGCATGCAGACTAGAGCAGCCAAGGATCGAACCATCAACCTTCCAATCAGTGCTCTACCTCCGGAGCTACATCCACCCAAATAAGCAACAGCAGATCATTTTATCCTCAACACCTAACAAAGTTTGCACCACTTGGGGCACCAGCGTACCTGCTGTATTGGTTGCGTCGCACGCTGATTGTTTATACTAGCACTTAGGGTGCAGGTACCTGCTCCAGCATTCACCTGAATGATAGGTGTCGCCATCCAGACAAAACCTACACATTAGCCCTTGTATAGAAGAATAATTTAAAAAAAAAAATCAGTTGATTTTTTATTTATTTATTTTTAGTTTTTTCCATAAAGTCTCATTTCAAACTGTTACCATATCACTTTGCATAATCCGTGATCTCTAAGCCTCTGTACTGATATCATTCAACTAGTGCTAAAACTGACACAATCGTGCACTCATGTCTTCAACCTGGCTGCAGGGGGCTCAACCCGTGAGGTTACACCCACACACAAAAAAGAAAAAAAAATGGAAAGGTGCATAACCGACAAATGTCACCAAAGCAGTGGCTTGTGCCAGCAGCTCTGACGTCATATGGCGCCATTCGTGAGGGTGAGAACAGAGAGCATAATGGCCCCATTAGGTGAAAACTGTGAAAGCTTAAATGGAAAGAAATCTTTACCATATAACTTTGCATCCTCTATCATCTTCTGACTCCTCGTCCTGAGATTCTCCGTGTCTGCTAACGCCCTCTTGTACTTTTCCTGGAAATATTGCAGAAACAGTAAGGCATGGTTAACTCTCTCAAAATTCTGTGAAAGCGTTAACCTCTCACATTTGTTAAGCACCTTTAAAAAGGCAATGTTGTTATATCACTAATATTATAAAACTCACTCATTTGAGCTCAAAAGCGGGGAAACCTATAATCACATGCATGTATCTCTTGTCTAACTAATCAGAGAGGGAAAAGCACATCAGCACATTTGAAAAGGAGAAACCAAGACTTTGTAATTTTTACTTTTTAAATGACGTAATATAAATTTATTTGCAGCAGTCTACAGAACAGTGGCAGCTGTAAGTGTACATTCAGCAAAGTAAAGAAAACATGTACTAATATGGTAATGTTTAAATCAGCTAAAGTGTAGCTGGATGACCACAGTGAGCTGGAGGCCGCTCTGACTTACTGTCATGTCTTTGAGCTGCTCGTCCAGCTGGCTCTTCTCCTCCAGCAGGGCCTTTTCTGCTGGACTTGGTTCTGGCTTCTCAACCTCCTCCTCTGTCCCATGGCCATTCTTCTGCTGGGTGGCCATGCAGAACAATCGTGGAGATGCTCTGGGTAGTAAGCACATAAAAAATAAGTCATATATGTCTACCTGCTCACTGCACAGATTTAAATTGTGTTACACTTTAAGTGAGCAATTTAAACAAGAGCATATATGCACCACTGAGACTTTAATAGACATGGTGGCCAAATCACTTTGAGATAAGTCAGTCCCAACTTGTGTTACTGTAAGCAGTTTGGTGACAGACACCTGAATAAAAGACGTAATACAAATATTTCCTCATAGCATACAAGGGTATCATGAAAATAGCACAATCATATTGTGTCCACATCTCAACCTAGATTAACACCATGGACATAGTGTCCAGGAAGGTATTTCGAGTCGTTGAACATACCTACTAACTTCAGACAAATTAATACCAAAGTCAAACTGTCAGGCGACTTGCTATGAATTTTCTGGCGCCATCCTTCATTCATGTTTTCAGTGTTAATAACAGGGTGTTTCGCCAGATGTCCGCTTCTTTCTCTAGCCAACAGGATTGCTCGGAGACGTGACGCCGATCTCGATTCACATATGACTGATTTAATGCAACATAAAGTTGCAGTGCGCGGTTTGTTTAAGGAAGGTATCAAATGGTGAATAACGAAGTGAATGAAAGAGAGAAAATTCTCAGCATGTGCGTCGAGCCACAACATGAAAGTATACAAGCCGTTTTAGTATATAAAAGGAAAAAATTAAATAAGAACACTGATACGCACGCACGCATTTTTTAATTTTTATTTAAGGCCACTACAACGTGTGTAACAGACCCCTGAGTCTTTGGTTTAGCGTGTACTACATTTAGGATATGTCATCATCCTGTTTCTAGGCATTACATGCTAACGCTGTCACACACCAATACCGCGATACAGCTCGAGTTTTAACCACTATGTCACCAAATGCACATGATTTTAAATATGAAATGTAAAAGGTTAACAATAAGGACTATTTAACGCTTCAAAAGCTAACGCTGCTAGCCGGTTACTACCATGAGATGAAACCACCTGACCAATGCAAACCTAGCGTTACTGTAAAACGCCCATGTCAGTGGACACAAGTCAACAATCAACACTCTTTACCTTGTTAGAGCAGGTAAAGCTACAAACGAATAGCTCTGCCTTACTGCTCTTACGCACCAGCTCGCCATTTTTTAAATAATTTGCTGTACAGGTAAAATCTCCTTCTAACACACGCTGACGGGACGTACAATCCTGCTATCGGCAGCGTGAGATTTGCACCAATCAATAACAAGTAAAAAGACCCAGTCTCCCAGTTGACCAATCAGATTCATTAAAGCCTTTGACGACATAATATAGTTCGGTTGAGTTTAAGCTAAGTTAAAGGTGAATCTACACATGTGAGCAAGGACAGTTTTTTTTTTTGCAAGGACAGTTTTTTAAACCCTTATCAAACAGAGGATTACTCATCGCTTAGTTACTAAACCGTAACTAAATGTAACGTATAGAGTCTAAAACTCAGCTGAACATTGGTGTTAGATTCTCAGAACAAAACAAAAACAATAAAATACATAACAGTAAGGCCCAATGATACAGAATTTAGCATTCATATATGTCTTAGGGGTGAAAGTAGTTTTAAATTCTTGCCCGTACTATGACAAAAACTATATCTATCTATCTATCTATCTACACACACACACACACACACACACACACATACGGGGGCTGGTCATAAAATTAGAATATCATGAAAAAGTTAATTGATTTCAGTAATTCTATTCAAAAAGTGAAACTTGTATATTATATTAATTCATTAAACACAGACTGATATATTTCAAATGTTTATTTCATTTAATTTTGATGATTATAACTGACAACTAACGAAACCCCCAAATTTAGTATCTCACAATACTAGAATATTGTGAAAAGTTTTATTATTGAAGACTCCTGGTGCCACACACTAATCAGCTAATTAACTCAAAACACCTGCAAAGGCCTTTAAATGGTCTCTCGGTCTAGTTCTCTAGGCTACACAATCATGGTGAACACTGCTGACTTGACAGTTGTCCAAAAGACGACCATTGACATCTTGCACAAGGAGGGCAAGACACAAAAGTAGTGATAGTGAGATGAAGCTTCATGAAGCATTGACGCTTTCCAGTCAGTCAGTGAACCCATGGGTCGAAGCTTCGTGCTTCATTTACTCTACTGCGCCATCAAGTGGACATTCAATGTAAAACAGACAGAGTGATTATAATCACGCCAAAGCTTTGGTGTGTGAAGCTTTGAACAGAATAAATGTTTTTCGTGATAGTAATAAATAAATCCTGAACTAATTAACATGGTGTCCATCTTTATGATACAATGGTGGGGCCAAGGCGATGTGGGGAATTTATTTCTCTAGTCGGCATTTTCTGTACTTAACAGCTGTGCATATGATATGATCAGTAACAGAGGCACGGTCCTGTGCTCCTTCACCTCCCCCCTCCTGCCCCCCCCCCAACACACACAAACACAAAAGGCGCTCCAGCGCGACTTTTTTCATTTGTATCAAGAGGAGGCTTTTAAATACTCAGTTTAGTTTAAGTTACTAGTAGTAACTTTGTGTGTGGGGGGAGGGGGGGTTGGGGGGCGCCTAAAAATGTGTCTGCATACACCTCAGAAAGTATGTAGCTGCGCTCCTGCACAGGGCACAGATGAAGCTGGGGTAATAATTTATTACTATGCGCACACCTTATTAGGAGAGATCAGCTCAAAATGTTCACAGAAAGGGAAAATCAGCTCAAATAGACTGCAAACCAACACGCAATAGTCCTCAAAACCACAAACTGTGATTCACTGCGTCTCGCTGCCCCTTGTATTTCAAATCCATGCTGAACCTCCAAATTTGTTTCCTGAATCAGTCACGTGGTTCATCCGGCGTAAGAGGCTTTGAACATCACCGACACACGCCTCGATTCGCGCTTCACAAATGTCTCCCTCAATTACTCGATACACGCTTTGAAGCCTCGACACAGAATGACACATCACTACACAAAAGGTCATTGCTAAAGAGGCTGGCTGTTCACAGAGCTCTGTGTCCAAGCACATTAATAGGGAAGGAAAAGATGTGGTAGAAAAAAGTGTACAAGCAATAGGGATAACCGCACCCTGGAGAGGATTGTGAAACAAAAGCCATTCAAAAATGTGGGGGAGACTCACAAAGAGTGGACTGCAGCTGCAGTCAGTGCTTCAAGAACCACCACGCACAGACGTATGCAGACATGAGTTTCAGCTGTCGCAGTCCTTGTATTAAGCCAGTCTTGAACTAGACAGCGCCAGAAGCGTCTCTCCTGGGCTAAAGACAAAAAGGACTGGACTGCTGCTGAGTGCTCCAAAGTTATGTTCTCTGATCAAAGTCAATTTTGCATTTCCTTTGGAAATCAAGGTCCCAGAGTCTGGAGGAAGAGAGGAGAGGCACAGAATCCACGTTGGCTGAGGTCCAGTGTAAAGTTTCCACACTCAGTGATGGTTTGGGGTGCCATGTCATCTGCTGGTGTTGGTCTGCTGTGTTTTCTGAGGTCCGAGGTCAATGCAGCCGTCTACCAGGAAGTTTTAGAGCACTTCATGCTTCCTGCTGCTGACCAACTTTATGGAGATGCAGATTTCATTTTCCAACAGGACTTGGCACCTGCACACAGTGCCAAAGCTACCAGTACCTGCTTTAAGGACCATGGTATCCCTCTTCTTAATTGGCCAGCAAACTCGCCATAGAAAAATCTATGGGCTATTGTGAAGAGGAAGATGTGATACGCCAGACCCAACAATTCAGAAGAGCTGAAGGCCACTATCAGAGCAACCTGGGCTCTCATAACACCTGAGCAGTGCCACAGAGTGATTGACTCCATGCCACGCCGCACTGCTGCAGTAATCCAGCGCCCAACTAAGTACTGGGTGCTGTACATGCTCATACTTTTCATCTTCATACTTTTCAGTTGGCCAACATTTCTAAAAATCTTTTTTTGTATTGGTCTTAAGTAATATTCTAATTTTCTGAGATATTTAATTTGGGATTTTTGTTAGTTGTCAGTTATAATCATCAAAATTAAAAGAAATAAGCATTTGAAATATATCAGTCTGTGTGTAATGAATTAATATAATATACAAGTTTCACTTTTTGAATGGAATTACTGAAATAAATCAACTTTTTCATGATATTCTAATTTTATGACCAGCACCTGCATGCAGGGGTGAAGGTAAGCCGGTACAGTCCGGTACTGCGTACCACTAAAAGATTCTGCGCTGGTGTGCAGGAGATCTTGGCATGAGCTTGAATCGCCTTGTACCGCACCAGAGTTTCTTTATTGGTAATTGATGAGAGTCCAGTCTCCCTCAGCCCCAGTGGTGTTGTTCAGGCTCCTGCTAGAATAAATCTGAGAAATCTTTATTAGTTAAATCTCTAATTTTTCTCCTAGTCTATCTCTCTCCTTTTGAGACATAAACTCTGTTTGTGTCTCAACAATTTACCTTAATTTAGCTTAATAATCTGAAGGGCATACTGCTTTTCATATTATTAGCTTTTTGGATTTTTCCTTTAATGCTTGATCTAATATCATCATAATATATTTGTTCAGACATTCAAAATTCAAAATGATCACTGCTCTTTTCTTTCTTCTTCTTCTTTTTTTTTTTTTTAAATCTTAGCTTTAAACAAATCTACCAGATAAAGAAATGTAAATGCACAAAAGTGTAAATCGGTAAATTGTATTTCATCCTACATGGGCAAATAAATAGCCTTTTTGTTTTAGTTTTCTATGTTTTGCTTTGTAACAGAGCAGCAGCTCAAGGTTTGGCACTTTGTTTTGCGTCTAGATTCGACTCTGTGTCACAGAATATTCACATGCACTTTTTTCCCCTAACATTTCTTTTAAGATTTCACTAAAACTGAGTTTCTCATGGAAACTTTTTCTTAAAATTTAACAACAATTTAACATTGTTTGCATAAAATACCTCAATTTAGGATGTCTGTAGTAGTCTTATACTGGGTTTTATTTATAAATCAACTAAAAGCAATGAACAGTTTTAGCTAGTTATCATTTTTTCCTTTTAATTATGGTTTTAATTTATTTCAGTCAATGAAAATGTTTTTTCAATTTCAGTTTTTGATATTTCGTATGTTTTCGTTAACTATAATAACCCTGTTTGTTGTAAAGTTTACGGCCATCAGGAACCAGCTTGGTGGTATCACGTGGCATGGCCAAACTCACATGCAATTGGTCAGTGGGTTTCCTTGGACGCTTCACCACTGCTGTAAGGACTGTAAAAGCTGCGCCGGTAAACCAGAAAGATTTGAAGTGGTCATTTCTGGTTTGATATTAGGTTTGGGTACACATGAGACATCATTTCGGTCCGGATCCGTACCGAGGTCCGCCTATTGGTGACCTCTGCCCTAAGGTATCGTTTATAAAATGGAATGTGGCAGGGATCTGATGATGGAGACTGCAGCTGACGTTTCACTGTACATGAATTTGATTTGACTGACAGTATTATCAATTGCATAAGAGCATATTTTCTAATATTTTATTAAAGATTTGATACTTTATTAATATCATATGGTGTCACTCCTAATGCCAGAATGATTTTTCACAGATCCTGATTTATACACAACTTTATCATTTGACCTCATGCATGTTTGAAAGGTAATAACTCAATGATAAAAGCATAAAAACACTGTTATTATCCCAACAGTCCCAGCTATAATCACTTTATAAAACCAAATTTCCTTTCTCAAACGTGCTGCGAGTCACTGCTGCTGACCACAGCTGAAAACAGTGGCAACGCTGAGTTATTGAATTCAAACATGTGTATGTGCCTCACTCAGAGGAAGAGGACTCAAAGAACACACAGAGACGGGGTCAAAGTCAAAAATCTTTAGTCAAAAACAGGCAGTGGTTAAACACAGCAAGGCAAGCAGTGCACAAAACAGTTTGCAAGGGTCACACAACACAGATCAAAATCAAACAGAAATTTAAATAAACAAATCAACTGGACACTGAAAAACCAAGTCATGGAAAAAAGGGAAGCAGGTGAGGTTACACACTGACTCACAGTCATTACAAAGAAGAGAAAACTGATTACAAAATAAATCAGGAAATGACTTCAACATTAAAAGAATCTTATACATCATACACGTACAAAAACATGCTGCACAGGTGCAATATGGTAAGTGTGAATATTCAAAGCTGGCTCTACCTGGACGACTTAAAGCTTTTATAAAGTCACTGAGTCATCAGTGATTACAATGATTCTTTTCTTAATTGCAGTGGGTGTGGCCTGTAAAAATGAAATAAACTGAGTTTGGTGAATTTTGTTTGTAAATAAATGATGACAAAAAAATAAAAAATACAAAAAGTCGTGGTCAGACTTTTACAGTCGTAGCTGCTCTCGCTGTCATCTTCATAATCACTGCTATCGACACTTCTCTCTGAAGACTCCTTGAAACGTCACCTTTAACCTTGAGGGGAATAAAGGAAACAGAGGTTCAGGCCTGTTACCATGTGGTTTCTAAAATGAGTGGCAGGCAGCAGCCAGGCAGTTAGAAAGTAGATGTTTGGAGTGACTGCTGTATGGTTACTATGTTTAGGTTACTGTACTTATCAATACTACATTTATTAAAGCACACAGACTGACAGAGAACAGATGCTGATTGGTGCAGGAACACACTCACCTGCAGAGCCCACTGAAGCTGCTGTATTCTTTTGTTGTCTGTCTCAGTCTGTTGTTGAAGCTGGCGCCTGTTTGGACAGTTTGATGCCCATCTGAGTTTGAAAACACACAGCGATGATTAGTTTGTATTATGGTCACTGTTGGAACTTCATTTTTGTTTTTACTGTGAGGCTAAAACAGCTCAGACTGTCTGTCTCTAACAGGATCTCATTTGAAATTTGCAGACTGCCCCTCTGCCTTGATTCACTTCTAACTCTGCAGACCAGCTGGCCTCTGACATCACAGTCAGTATCTGTAGCAGGAAACAGGAAGTTCAGCTCGGATCCTTCTATTTTTTTCCTCCATGTTTATGAGAACACTCCACCTAAGATGGGCAGCAGGTAATATTAAAGATTTACACACTTATTAGACAACAGTAACAGGTACTGCTTGGTTACTGTGTTTCATTGTGCGTATAAAAGTCCAGTCTCAGTCTATTACAAAAACACAGCAGTAATATTCAAAGATTCAGATGTTAGCAGCCTGTAAGTACTGTGCTGCACCTGCAGTGCAGAAGAACATCCGTCATCAAGTCCAGACAGTGACATGGACTCATCTCCTCTGTGACTCCTGCAGTTTTTCAGGGAAAGGACCACAGGCTCTCCATGCTGTCACCATCTGTGAGCCCAAACCCCTCAAACTGTCTTCTGCTCTGCTGCTTCCTCTGGGATTAAAGAAGGTTGGAGAAATTACATGCAGAGGTTAAATATTATACTACTAAATATTAGAGCTCAAGATTAGATAACTTTAGATCTTCATTTCAACAGTAGAATAAACAGACAGGAGATCAGAGGACAGGTGGCAGCATTTCATAATCATGGACAGTGAGATGTTGCGTGGTGTAGCAGCTCTTGATTCTGAATGAATACAGTATGATCTCATTTTCTTTCAGGCCCCTCTTCTGTAGAACCAGCTCCCAGTCTGGATTCAGGAGACAGACACCCTCTCTGCTTTTAAGATTAGACTTAAAACATTCCTTTATGATAAAGCTTATAGTTGGATCAGGTGACCCTGAACACCCCACCTCCCCTAGTTACACTACAATAGGTCTAGAGTGTTGGGAACTTCCCATGATGCGCTGAGCTTTTTTCTCCACTTCCCACTCATCATGTGTCCATACCCCACTGCTGCCCAGTATTAACCTTGTTTGTCCCGTCTCCCGATGCTTGGTTTTCCCTTTTTTCCTCAGTTACTGCACTCGTTACTGTGTTCTACAACTATCACTAACCCGAGCAGGCCTGGAGCTAAAAGAACAGGACTGCAGGGATTCCTTCTTCCTGAGCTTTGCTTCCTCACAAGACCAAAGGTGGCATCCCGAGTCACAATCATATCACTGTCCACCTGAAAAAGAAACATGTACAGTAATACAAGGTTTGTTGTCTGACCCTGCAAAAAGACTGAGGTCAGAAAATAACAGAGAACACAGCTACACAGGGTCCAACATTCATACTCCAATATTAATTCTTCATAAGTGCAGCGCACCAGGTTGTCACAGTTACACAGATGACACAGTACTATTACTAGATATCACATTACTTTGTATGAATGAATAATGAGGAAGAAACAAACTTTGGAAATGCTGAGCATCAAACTGGAGACCAACATCTACTCAACATCTTTGTTGAAGTAGCCCATCAGAAATCTGTAGAGTGTTAGCCTGTGGTATAAGCAGCAGCCCCTGAAATATCGCTGTTTCGTTTAATAAGATCCACCACATGAAAGCCAGGGTGGGAGGGTTTGAATGACCTCTGCAAACTGACTGACCTCTGCAGGTGTGAGGCTGTTTTTCCAGCACAGGGAGCTGCACCCCCCCCCCATCCCCACCCCCAACAGAAATCTGACTCTCCAGTCACAGGCAAACAAAAAGCTCCAGCAGGCAGTGGCTGTGTGGGTCTAGCTGTATGTTGCTGATCAGAGCCTGAACATTGGCTGACGGCTTCTGCTGCCACTGACCCACGTGGACAGTGACTGTGCAGAGCTGTGCCGGCAAACAGGAAACAGAAGTAATATTTAAAAACCCAAACAGGATTTCTCTAAAGCCCACTACACCATCTTGGAATAAGTAATCAAAAAAAATGCATCACAAATTTACAGAAAATCATTGATTAATTTTTTTAATTAAATGTGAATACATTGCTTAACACATAACAACAGACTGGGAGCCTGCCCAGGGTGTACCCCCCCCCCGGTTCCCTGTGTCAGGGGGACACTGCAAAGCTCCACTAACTGGGCAAGCAGTTTAGAAAGAGGAAAAATTGATTCTTTAATTTCTCAATATAATTTTAAGTGCAAAAGTACAAACTGACAGTGACTGGCATCCTTCATGTACATAGCACAGTTATGCTGGCCTTCATGTAAATATAGGAATAAGCTCAGGGAAGATGGCTCATGGTAGGAATTCTGTAAGATGGCTAGCTCTAATATTAATACCACAAATCCAAGAACACAAGTTCCAAGTTCATATGATCTCTAGAACAATCTAAAAAAGAAGTTAGTCTATCCACATTTGACTGTCAGGGTGGAGTGGGTGGAGCCTATCCCAGCAGGCACAGGCAGGTTCACCCTGGACAGGTCACCAATCTGTCACAGGGCTGACAGAGAGACGGACATGAGGCAGAGGAACAAATAAATTTAAAATTACTGGCAGCTCACAACAACTACGTTTGTGTGCTTCTGTTCTTACATCCATCTTTTCAGGACACTGCACTGAATTTTTGTCAGTCTTCTTTACACAGACCTCACAAAAGGCTGAAGTGGTCAGTCCAGTAATCTGACCTAAGATTTCGTTGCACAGGGATTAATCCTGTACATTTCACCACCTTCATTTAACAGTCCTGAAGTGCACACTCAGAACCATTGTTCCCACACCTGAATAAAAAAAAATAAATATTGGCATGTACAACTAACAAATTCATAAAAATACTGGTATTAAGACAGAGACACAACAAAGAGAAGTGGGCAAAGTCCAATTCAGCACACACAGACAGACAGAGATGAACTCTGGGTTTGTTTAAAGATGAGGACAGTGAATCAGTCCCTGCTCACTGACAGGATTCACAGAGTCTGACAGCCTCTCCATAATGGGAATATTACTGGAAGTTTCAGCTCACTCTCAGGTGCCAGCAGGTTGAATAAAGCTGCATCCTCAGGTTTGCCACGGATTAAAGGCAGCCAGACTCTGTACAGACCAGTATAATTTTATTTCACATTGTCTATAACTGTGGGTCAGTATGATGCAGCTTAAAAGAAGCAGTGTACTCACAGATATTCAATATGGATGTACTGGTGCTGATCGGGAATTTATTTGGAATCTGTGGCTGAAAATAATCATTTTACTTAACTGGTAACTTAATGATCTTCAACAGAAGCTCATATTTCTGTCATAACATAATTTAAATACTGACTGCTTTCCTACGATATCCACTAACATTTGCACAGAAACAGAGAAGGTAAAACCTGCAATAATCTCTGAAATCTGCTAAAAATGTTCATTTAATGCACTGATAACATTGGAATCAGGTGAAAAAGAGGGATAAAACGAAGAAGGCAAAGAAGCTAAAGTTTACAGGCAGGGAAGGACAAAGGAACATAAGGAGAGGACAAGGGGTAAGGATGGACATAAAGAAGATATGAAGGCAGTGAGGTGGAGGAGTAGAGAAAAAAGGGAGAAAATGATTAAGGAAGGAAGGGAAACAATGAGGGAAGGAAGGAAAGTTGGGGAAAGATTGGGACTAAGATAGGAAGATGCAGCAAGAGGACAGGTAGCAAGGAAAGGGAAAAAAGAAAATAAAGACGGAAGGCATAAGAAAGAAATATAGGGATATTGGGAGGAAAATATAAAGGGAAGAAAATGGAAGAATGAAAGTAATTAGAGAGTGGTAGAAAAGAAAAGAGGGGGAGAGGGAAGGAAGACAAGGAGAGAAGAAAGTAAAGAAGATAAGGTCCTGGAGGAAGGAAGGGACGAAGATTAGAAGTAGTAAGATAAGAAGCAAGGGAGAAGGTAGAGGAGGATGGCAGGAGAAAAGGGAGGAAGAAAGGAAGGCAAGGAGAGCATGAAAGGAGGCAAGAAAAGAAACTGGACACAGTGAAGGAGGCGAGAAAAGAGACTGGAGACAAAGGAAGACAGGGAGGGAGGAAATGGAGGAAGATCAGTGGCAAGATAGGAAGCTAGGGGGAAAGGAAGGAAGGAAGACGGGGCTGAACATAGGCTGAAGGGAGAGGGAAAAAGATTGTAGCCATTAGGAAATAAGGGGGAGGAGATGAGCTACATAAGGAGGAAAAAAAATACAAAAAAAAAAAAAGAAATCGGAAGGAAGGACATAATTTCCTTATGTCCTTCCTTCCCATCCTTTTTGGGGAAGGGATGAGGGAGAAAGAGAGGAATAAAAGGAAGAAGGAAAAGAAGCTAAAGTTTGGAGGCAGGGAAAGACAAAGCAGGAACATAAGAGGAGAGGAAAAGAGGTAAGGAGGGACATAAAAAAGATATGAAGGCAGTGAGATGGAAGTGTAAAGAAAGGAAGTGAGAAAAGGATTAAAGAAGGGAGGAAGAAAATGAGGGTGGGAAGGAAGGTGGGGAAAGATGGGGACTAGGATAGGAAGATGCAGCAAGAGGACAGAAAGCAAGGAAAGGAAGAAAAGAAAGACAGAAGGCATAAGAAAGAAATATAGGGATATTGGGAGGAAATTAGAAGGGAAGAAAATGGAATAATGGAGATAATTAGAAAGTGATAAGAAAGAAAGGAGGGAGAGAGGAAAGCAAGAAAACAAGAGAGGAAAGGAAGATAAAGAGGAAGGGAGGGACTAAGATAAGTAGGATAAGGTGGATGACAGGAAAGGAGGGAGGAAACTAGGAAGAAAGGAAGGCAAAGAGAGCATGAAAGGAGGAGAAAAAAAGAGACTGGAGACAGAGGAAGACAAGGATGGAAGAAATGGAAGGAAGGCAGGAAGATCAGTAGCAAGATAAAAAGGAAGGGAGAAAGTGAGGAAGGAAGACTCCACATAGGATGGAAGCCAGAGGGAAAAAGATTTAAGGCACAAGGAAAGAAGATAGAAAGAGCGGGATAATAGGGGAAGACAGGAAGGGATGGAGGATGAGCCAGTGGGGAAGATAAAGAGAAAGAAATACAAGGAGGATTGGAAAGAAGGAAAAAAGAGGTAAAGTGATGAAGGAAGGGAGGGACAAAGATACGATGTAGCAAGATAAGAAGCAAGAGAGAAGGTGGAGGAGGATGACAGGAATGGAGGGAGGAAGCTAGGAAGAAAGGAAGGAAATGACAGCAGGAAAGGAGGTGAGAAAGAAGACTGGAGACAGCAGAGTAAAACAGGAATGGAGAAAGGGAAGAAAGAAAGACAGGATGGAAGGGAGAGGGGAAAGATTTAAGGCATAAAGAAAGATGATAGGGAGTGAGGGATAAAAGGGGGGAAAATAGGAAGGGATGGAGGATGAGCCAATGGGGAAGATAAAGAGGAAGAAATACAAGGAGGATTGGAGGAAGTGAGGAAAAGAAGGAAGACGCTTGTCATTTCTGCCTGCTTCTGTTCTGCTACCTGAAATTACAAAGGCAGTACAATATAGGAAAAGTTTACATTAAATGGATTCAAATGCTGTTAAAGACAGGGTGTCATGACAATATGTATTGGCCACAAATTATTTTAGAGCACTTGATTTGGTAATAACTGTTGATCTATTTTTCCAAATAATCTCTAAGGACCTGAAAGTTGAAGACAAACACACAAAGCTCTGCTTACAGTTAAAAACATCATATAGACATAATCATTTACAGTGGGTACGGAAGGTATCCAGACCCCTTTAAATTTTTCACTCTTTGTTTCATTGCAGCCATTTGCTAAAATCAAAATATTTATAATTACATACAAATACAGTGGGTACAGAATGTATTCAGACCCCTCATTAATGTACACTCAGCACCCCATCTTGACAGAAAAAAACTAGAAATGTAGAAATTTTTGCAAATTTATTAAAAAAGAAAAACTGAAATATCACATGGTCATAAGTATTCAGACCCTTTGCTGTGACACTCATATTTAACTCCCATGCTGTCCATTTCTTCTGATCCTCCTTGAGATGGTTCTACTCCTTCATTGGAGTCCAGCTGTGTTTAATTAAACTGATTGGACTTGATTAGGAAAGGCACACACCTGTCTATATAAGAGCTCACAGCTCACAGTGCTGTCAGAGCAAATGAGAATCATGAGGTGGAAGGAACTGCCCAAGGAGCTCAGAGACAGACTTGTGGCAAGGCACAGTTCTGGCCAAGGTTACAAAAGAATTTCTGCAGCACTCAAGGTTCCTAAGAGCACAGTGGCCTCCATAATCCTCAAATGGAAGAAGTTTTGGGACGACCAGAACTCTTCCTAGACCTGGCCGTCCAGCCAAACTGAGCAATCGTGGGAGAAGAGCCTTGGTGAGAGAGGTAAAGAAGAACCCAAAGATCACTGTGGCTGAGCTCCAGAGATGCAGTAGGGAGATGGGAGAAAGTTCCACAAAGTCAACTATCAATGCAGCCTTCCACCAGTCGGGGCTTTATGGCAGAGTGGCCTGACGGAAGCCTCTCCTCAGTGCAAGACATATGAAAGCCTGCATAGAGTTTGCCAAAAAACATATGAAGGACTCCCAGACAATGAAAAATAAGATTTTCTGGTCTGATGAGACAAAGATTGAACTTTTTGGTGTTAATTCTAAGCGGCATGTGTGGAGAAAACCAGGCACTGCTCATCACCTGCCCAATACAATCCCAACAGGGAAGCATGGTGGTGGCAGCATCATGCTATGGGGGTGTTTTTCAGCTGCAGGGATAGGACGACTGGTTGCAATTCAAGGAAAGATGAATGCAGCCAAGTACAGAGATAACCCGGAAGAAAACCTCTTCCAGAGTGCTCAGGACCTCAGACAAGGCCAAAGGTTCACCTTCCAACAAGACAATGACCCTAAGCACACAGCTAAAATAACAAAGGAGTGGCTTCA